>RJWM01021201.1:0-35773 GCA_004363535.1 Dasyprocta punctata | reverse complement strand
ATTTTTGTTCATGAATTCTCTGCCTACCCCTATGTCTTCAAGATTTCTACCTACTTTCTTTTCCAGTAGATTTAGTTTTTCTGTTTGGATATTTAGATCTTTGATCCATTTTGACTTTAGTTTAGTGCGTGGTGCTAGGCATGGGTCTAGTTTTAGTTTTTGGCATATGGAAAGCCAATTTTTCCAGCACCACTTATTAAAGAGGCTACTTTCCACTGAATATGTTTGGCCCTTTTATCAAATATGAGGTTGTTGAGTGTGTTTGTAGTTGTTGTCATATCTTCTAGTCTATGCCATTGATCTTCAGGTCTGTTTTGATTCCATTATTATGCTGATCTTCACATAGTAGTTTTGTAGTATAATTTCAGCTCAGTTATTGTAATGTCTCCTGTCTTGCCTTTGTTGCCCAGAATTGCCTTTGCTATTTAGGTCTCTTCTGGTTGCAGATGAATTTTAGGGATGATTTCTCTAGATCTGTGAGATATGCTCATGATATTTTGATTGGAATTGCATTAAATCTGTATAAAAATTTTGGAAGAATGGCCATTTTCACAATCTTTGTTCTTCCTATGCATGAACAAGGAATGTCATTCCATTTTTTGAGATCCTCCTTGACTTCTTTTTTCAGAGTATTGTAATTTTCACTGTACAGATCTTTTACTTCCTTTGTTAGATTGACTCCTAAGTATTTCAGTTTTTTGGATGCTATTGTGAAGGATGTGGTTTCTCTTATTTGTCTCTCAGTGAGTTTGTTTTTTGTGTACAGTAGTGCTAATGATTTTTGTGTGTTGACTTTACATCCAGCTACATTACTGAATTTAGTTATTACATCTAGAAGTCTTTCAATGGATTTTTTGGAGGTCTTTTATGTAGAATAGAATGTCACCTGTAAATAATGATAATTTAACATCTTCCTTTTCCACCTTTATTCCTTTTATTTCTCTCTCTTGCTTAATTTCTCTGGCTAATGTTTCCAGCACTATATTGAATAGGAGTTGTGATAGTGGACAGCTTTGTCTTGTTCCTGATTTTAGAGTGAAAGCTTTCAGTTTTTGACCACTTAATGGGATACTGGCTATTGGTTTGTCACTGATGGCTTTTATCAGATTGAGGTAAAGACCATCTATTCTGATTTTCTCTAGGGTTCTTATCATGAATGAATGTTGGACTTCATCAAAAGGTTTTTCTGCATGTAGTGAGATGATCATGTGATTCTTATCTTTGGCTCTATTGATATGGTGTATTATATTTATTGATTTGCATATGTTGAATCATCCCTGCATTCCTGGGATGAATTTCACTTGGCTGTGGTGTATAATCTCCTTGATGACTCGCTCCATTCTGTTTGCCAGTATTTTATTGAGCATTTTTGCATCTATGTTCCTTAGGCTGATTGGCCTGTAGTTCTCTTTCTTGGTTGAGTCTTTCTCTGGGTTTGGAATTAGGGTAATACTTGCTTCCAGGAATGAGCTAGGGAGAATTGCTTCCCTTTCCATTTCATTGAGGAGTTTGAGGAATGTTGGCACTAATGATGGCAACATTCCATGTCTTCCTTGAATTTCCTGGAGAATTCAACTGTGAATCCATTGGGACCTGGGCTTTTCTTTGTTGGTAAGGTTCTAATCCCATTTTCAATTTCATTAATTAAAACTGGGTTATTCAGCAGTTTTACATCATCTTGATCCAGCTTTGTTAATACATATGTTTCTAGTAACCTGTCCATTTCTGTGTCATCAAACCTATGTGAATAAATGTTTTCAAAGTAGAAATTGATGACCTTCTGTATTTCTACAGGATCTGTAGTGATTTTGCCCTTTTCATTCCTTATTGTATGAATTTTAGGGTTTTCCCCCCTTTTTAATAAGGTTGGCTAGGAGCTTATCAATTTTATTTATTCTTTCAAAAAAACCAACTCTTTGATTCATTAACTCTTTGTATTATTTTCTTAGTCTCAAATGCATTAATTTCTGCTCTGATGTTTATAATTTCCTCCCTTTGTTTGGCTTGGGGCTTGACTTGCTCTCCTTTTTCTAGATCTTTGAGGTGTAGCATCAGGTTGTTTATTTGTGTTCATTCTGTTTTCCTGATGTAGGAATTCATCACAATAAATTTCCCTCTGAGGATTGCTTTCATTGTATCTGACAGGTTCTGATAAGTTGTATTTGTATGTTCGTATGCTTATAGATATTGTTTAATTTTTCTTTAATTTCCTCTGTGACCCATTGATTGTTCATCTGTGTAGTACTTAATTTCCGTGTGTTTATGGAGTTTTTGCCATTTCTTTTGTTATTAATTTCCAGTTTCATGGCACTATGATCAGATAATATGCATGGGATAATATTGATTCTTTTGCACTTACTTAAGCATGTTCTATGGGCTAGTATATGGTCTGTTTTACAGAATGCCCCATTTGAAGCTGAGAAGAATGTGTATTCTGATGTTGTTGGGTGGAACACTCTGTACACATCTACTAAGTCCATTTGTTCATAAGTTTGATTCAGTTATATTATTTCTTCGCTGATTTTTTGTCTAGTTGTTATGTCTCTCTGTGTCAATGGGGTGTTAAGATCTCCCGTTTCAATTGTGTTATTGCTTATTTGATTTTTCATTTCTATTAATATTTGTTTTATATAACTGAGTGCTCCCATATTTGGTGCATATATATTTAAGACTGTTAACTCTTCCTGTTGAAGTTTTCCCCTAACCAGTATGTAGTGACCTTCTTTATGTCTTTTGATCATTCTTGGTTTGAAGTTCACATTGTCTGCAAACAGAATAGCTACCCTTGCTTCTTTTTTTGGAGGGGGGAATCCTGTTGCATGAAGTATTATTTTGCATCCTTTGACTTTCATGCTATGAATTTCCTTTTGAGTTAGATGAGTTTCTTTTATACAGCATATGGTTAGATGTTGTTTCTTGATCCATTCTGCCAAATTGTTTCTTTTAATTGGTGATTTGAGACCATTCACATTAATTGTTATTACTGATATATATTGGATTATTTTTGTCATGTTACCTTTCTGCTGTTGGTTCGTTCCCTTTCCCTTTTATTTAACTGTTTGTCCTGCTTTGTGTTCTTTTTTCTGTTGGTGTTCTTGAAGTCATAGTTATTTTTATATCTATCTAGAATATCTTTCAGTATTCTTTGCAGGGCTGGTTTGGTGGTGAAGAAGTTTTTCTGCTGTTCTTTGTCATGGAAGTATCTCATTTCTTCATCGATTTTGAAGAATAGATTGCCGGGTACATCAGTCTGGGTTGAAAGACGTTTTCCTTTTGGATTTGAAATACTTCACTCCATGATCTTCTTGACTTGATTTTTTGTGTTGAGAAGTCTGCTGTGATTATGATGGGCTTTTTAAAATAGGTGATTTGTTTCTTTTCTCTGACAGCTTTTAATACTCTGTTCTTATGTTGAATTTCTGGGATGTTGATTATACGTCCAGGTGTAGATTTATTTTGGTTATGGCTGATTGGAATTCTATAGGCTTCATTAATCTGTATGTCAGTTTCCTTTCCCATGTTTGGGAAATTGTTGCCTATTACTTCTGTAAATAGTCTTTTTATGTCATTTGTGTTGTCACCTTCTTTTTCACTAACACCTATCAATATTATATTGTTTTTCTTTGCATTGTCTTACAACTGTTGAATTGTTATTTCCTGATTCCTTGTTATTTTTTAAAGATCTTTCCTTTCCTGTTCACTAGCTGCAATCTTGTCTTCGAGGTCTGAAAGTCTATCTTCACCTTCATCCAGGCAGTTTTGCCAGACTTCATTGGAATTTTTGATTTCCTGGATATCTCTTTGAATTTGTTTCATGCATTCTGTTTCTTTCTAATATTCTTCATTCAAGGTTTTCATCTTTTTGCAGTGCTCCTCAACATTTTTAAGTATGTCTTCTTTAGATGTGTTCAGGATATCTTTCATAACATTATCATTTCTTGTTTTACCTGGGAGATTATTTCTGATCTGAGTTCCTTAAAAGCTTCATGGAGTTGTTTCTTTACTTCAGTTGTTAACATTTCAGAAGTTTCAGGTATGTTGCTTACACTTTCTTTTATGTCCTTGTGTCCTAGGTTTGTGTGGGATGGGCTGGAGGTTTGAGGTTGCATTATACTCTTTCATTTTGTTATTTTCCTGTATTTCCCTTGGGCAGTTGAATGCAAAGTCTCAGTTGTTTCCTGGGTTGAGAATGGTTGTCAGTACTGCAGCAAGTTTTCCCAGCTGAGTGGGAGTCATTAGTGAGGCCTTACCAGGTCTCTAGTGGCACTCAGAGTCTCCCTGAATGGGGGAACTACACTGGGTGGACCTTCAGTACACCCCACATGGTGCACCAAAGCTCCTTAGCTACTTGAGGTTGCCTGGTGGGGCCCTACCAGGTTCTGAGTGGTGTACCAAGGCTTCATGCTAGGTGGATTATGCTATGCAGGACTTCAAGTCGTGCCACTCAGCACATGAAGGCTCCCCAGCTAATTGGAGTCACTGGGTGGGGCCTAACTAGGACCTGAGCGATGTATCAAAGCTCTCCAACCATTTGGGGTCACTGGGCATGGCCCTACCATGTTGCCAAGAGATGTGCCAAGGCTGCATGGCTAGGTGGGTTGTGCTGTTCGGGCCTTCGGCTTGTGCCACTCCACTTCCACTGCTTTTGTACACTCCCTTTCTACAACTTGATTTCATGTGTTCACATTGATGAAATCAGCTTCCATGTTGTGAACTGTTCAATGAAAAATTCCTTGTGGAAGGGAACAGAGGACATCCTCTGCTCAGTAGCCAGTAAGGAACTAAAATCTTTTTTCCAAAATGCCCTAAGGACTTGAATCCTACCCACGACATGGTGGAAGCTTGAAAGTGCATCCTACCCCACCTCAGTAGAACCTAGAGTGACTGTGGTCCTACCCACCATCTTATGTGGAGACTTGTTTCAACTTCTCGTGAAGAGACTAAGAGCCAGAAAATGAAGTTATGCTATATATAGGTACCTGACCCACCAGCCTAAAATGGTAAATGTGTGATGTCACAAACAGCTAACTCTCGGGAAAACATGTTATGCATTAATGACAATTGCTAAAACAGGGTAAGAGGTCTCTTGGCTCATGTCTAGCAAGGATAAAAGTTACATATGTTGTATGATGCTTGAGACTGACTATAAGCAAATATTTGATTACAGTGCTGATCATTACAAGGCAGAAAGAAAGGGGACTATTTTAGAAACAATAATTTAGAAAACTCTATTTTCCTGTTGTTACCAAGGATACCTAATATAAAAAGTATCAAGGACACAGAGAAAAAATTTTCAACTAATTGTGAGAGGTCAGAACCTCAAAAGAACAGGCAGCCTGGGTGAATCTCATGGTCTAGTCATCCCAGGCATCTATCATTACTAGACAACTGAAGGGACAGAAACCTCTTCTGTGACCTCCTTTTCAAGTTTTCACTTGAACAAGAACTTGGGTGGGAAGGGGAAAACTGAATATCCCTGTTACATTCATAGCTTGCAAGATATGTTGTGAGAATTATAATGGAAGTCAATTGGGAGGTGAATGTGGGATATGAACTTGAACTGAATGCTGAGAGGAATTCAGAGTGCCTGCAAATAGATGCTGACTCAGCTTTCTTATTTTGTGAGACAAGAACTGTGGATGACGTTGGGGCAGGATGAAGGTCAATACTGAGACATGAGGCATACATTTCCATTTTCTGTGCAGTAGCTGCCTTTCAGCCCTGAGATTTCTCATCTGTCAAAATGGGGAAGGGGGGATTGGGGACATTTTTCAAACCTGAGTCGTAAAAGATGCATTTCCTCAGTCTTGTTCTTTCATTTCTAGTCCTTCTAGAACAACGATATCACAGTGTTCTGTACACATTGCTGGAAATCCTGTACAATGCCAGTTCTATCCTGGTCCTGTTTCTCACTGTAGAAGCCTTGCCTCACTGTCATTTGTGTCCCTTCCACAATGCCAGGGAATCAAATATATTTCAGTTTTTGAACCTCATAACAACCCTATATATGGATATGACAGCCATTGTTATTCTTTTTTATAGATGAAGAAACTAATACTTAGGAAAGTTAATCAACTGGCATAATGGCACACAGCTATTTAGTTGTATAGCTGCTAGAAAATTTAGGTCTTTGAGCTCCTAAGGCAATATCCTTCTAAAAATTATTACATGAACCTTCAGAAATATTTTGAGAAGAAATTTGAAGAAATGTCAATGCTCATCATTGTATAATTAAATTGACACTTTCAAAAATGAGATTTTTTTTCCATTCACCTAGGTAATGACAGAAGCCATTTCATATATATAGTATTTCCTTTCACTAATATATCTGTTTTTGAAAGTATTTTTCCAGTGGTGATTTTCAGGATACCAAAAGTTGTTCCTCCTTGGAAAAGTGCCATTCTTCTATGATTGGGACATAAGAAGATTAACAAAGACAAGTGGGTTTCATAACTACAAGGCTTCTCTGAGTATTTAAAAAGATTATATGCAAAGTAAATCTTACATGATCACATTTAAAATACGAAGCTTTAGTAAATTTGTTTTACAATGGAATCCATTTTTCTCAGTGTGTCTTGTAGTACTAGTGTACATCAGAATATAGTTTGGGAAATATTGATCTACAAACTATAGGTAATGTGTTTTTCAAGCTTCTTACATTAACACTAATTTTTAGTTCTGGAACCAAGAAAGAAATGATTGTACCAAACATACATAGCACTTTTTTTTAGATTGTGACTTTCTAAAACCAGTGGAATAAACTGCACGCTGGAACTCTATTGGTAATATTTATTTTATTTCCAACAAAAGGCAAATTCTTTCTTCTCTAATAAGGAATAAAACAGAATGCTGTTTAAGAAAATGGATCAAACGCTCTCCACTGAGCTGCTTCCTCTCTATCCCCAAATGCTTTCTTAGCCCTTTGTGTAGCCTCTAAACAATGATGAGTTATACCCAATTATTCAGATCACAGCTAAGGTTTTGTACTGGAGATCTTTTAAAATACATAACCCATCAGGGATAGGGAAGGTAAGGCCTTATTTCATCCCAGTCTACCTTTCTGCCTTGTTTGGCAACTATTGTCATTTGTGATGCAAAATAATCATGTGGTTCCACCATGTTTGATGGCCATTTTGCTTTGTCATACAGGTTAGTCACATGGAGCTGCCAAATTTCTCAGAAATTTTGACAACACGAGTCAGTCATATGGTTCTGCTCTGTTTGTTCTCCATTTTCTTTTTTATCTGACCTCATGAACACCAGGAAATCTCACCATTGAAGACAAGAATGAAGCCTCTACTTTTGGAAAATATATGAGCCTCCTTCCCCCTGCTCTTCTGAACTGGATCAGATCCTCTCCTTTTTTCTTGTAACAGAAATTCAGAAAAAAAATTCATGTAATTTAGAAACATGTACCTGAAGGCCTGAGCAAAACAAAGGAAACCCCAAGTAAAGGTCAACTTGATTGGTTATGAGTGCAAAGTTGAACTAATCTTGTACTGAGAATGTTTTAAGGTTTGTTTTTTCCTCATAATGCTAAAAATGGGCTTCTAATTTTATTTCCTTAAATTAATTACCAAATGTTTTATTACTGGGATAAATTTAAGGTATTATTTTTTTGCAAAAGGAAAAGGAAGTGGTGTGAAATCTCTTACACTTAGGATTTTATGGCTATTTATATTTGCAAATGCCCAAAACCCATGGTGCCTAAAGAGGCCTGCAAAAGAAAAAAAATTGATGTCATTGATGATTTTGTCCTCAGATAGCCACCTGTCTCTCATAGAGATATGAGTCTTTCCCACCTGTGTCCATCAGAGGCTAGCACACCTTTGAATTTTGCTTTTGACCTTTGCTTTTGACCTCTTAAGGTGACCTGTGAATTTGTCTTTGCAATTTGTTGTCTATCAGTGAACCTCATCTCCTGAGGATCTTTAAGGGTCAATTCACTGATGTCCTGCCTGCTCAAATAACTCTAGAAAATCAGCTGTAAATGAGGGTGGCTAACCTGTAAGCCTGTAGGCATTGGTGAGGCAAGATTAATAGTGAAAGTCTTTATGTTAATCTCAGGATGTCTACAGCATGCACTGGCATAGTTTCAATAGGCAAAATCTGCTTTGATCTTTGCTAAAATTGGAAAATTTCCCCTATGGCCCCTTTGACCTAAACGCTGGATGTAGTCATTTCTGTCTTCAACAATCAGGATCTAGATGAGGATAAAAGGAAAGGACTGAAGAAAAAATTACGAACCAAAATTATGACTATCACAGATGGCAATGCTTTCAGCATACCCAAGTTGCCCAAGAGAAAAACTAGGACCAATGAAGATCTACAAGAAAATTGAACATTGGGCACATAACTACCAAGCCACTCACTAGGCCTTGATCTATTTGTCAGGTGGCTGGTGTGCCTGTCATGATACTGGAGGACTAACTTTCCGTGCTCTCAGAGAGGCTCTAGGTCATCCATACCATCATCTTGGGCTCCAATTAAGAGGATTATGCCCCTCTTCATGCACATCTATGTCTCCTGCAAGAAGCCCTGGGTAACCTTTCATGTCATAGGTAAGCAGTTTCAATTTCTTTTGCTTCTATTTTAACTTCCTTCTCTGGAAACCTTTCTCTAGATCTAGAGCCATAGTTAGAGTAGAAGAAAGATCTAGACAGAACTTCTTTACTCCTGATTTGACATGTCAATTCTAAGGTCCAATGTTCAACTGTGAGCTTTTAATTGCTCCAGAGTGTCCTACTCCCCTCACTAAGAATAGATACAGTAACAAAATATGGGGAAATTTTCCAATTTCAGCAAAGGTAAAAGCAGATTTTACCTGTTTAGAATATGCAAGAGCATGCTGCAGACACCCCTGAGATAAACAAAGACTTGCACTATTCTTAATCCTGCCTCACTAACACCTACACACAGAAGACACTTCTGAAGAACAAATATTTCCTAGGGAGACCTCAATACTAGTGATAAAGCTATCTACTATAAGGAATTCACAGGCATCAACACAGGAAAAAATGAAATGAAATTTTTTTAAAAAGAGAAATGACAAGGCACAGAAGCAAAATCCAACCCAGACCTCCAACCCACCCAGGACAAGTCCAATGGCCAATGAGGTAAAAGAAAATGGAGGCCACCCATCTGAAATTTCTGAAATGATAGCAGCAGAAGTTTAAAAACAGATACATAAGACTATACAGGAAATCAGACTGTAAATAATCTTCCAGGTTAAAAAAAATGATGGTGACCATAATGTAGGACTTACTCAGCAAGTCTGGAGTAGATAGATAAAACAGCACCAGTCCACTGAGCTCAGACCTCTACCTCTGCCTCACAGGATCCCAACAAGCAAGGAAAGGAGATGTATCACTGCAGCAGGTGACAGGACTGCTGTCACCCACAGCTGCTCCTTGTCTGTCGCTGCCCAGCTCTGGAGACAAATGGGGCTAGATCCAAAAGGAGAAGCTGGGCTCCACAGCAGTGATGGAGGGGCTCAGTCAGTCGCTCACTTTTGGAGAAGACTACCAAGCCCAGAAGAGAGTTGAATACACCCAGTTCTGCTGAGCAGGGTGCAGAAGGAAAAGATTGTGACCGAACTCCAGGAGCACAGGTCGGCAGAGCAACATACTCAGTCAGATGCAAATATGAGTTAAGGGGCAGGCAGTTGTATGAGGTATGCTGGGAACTGCATAATGGATGTCAGCTTTGGTTGGGATTTGTAGTGCTGCCCCTGGTTAGAATGCACAAGCAATTACTGTCACTACACTCTACCATGCTATTTAGAGGAGCAAAATGCTACTCTTTTATTTGTACTGTCTCCTTCCACACAAGAACTCGTTTGGCCAAAGATTATTACCAGATATTAGGAGTGTCCTGAAATACCA
The DNA here is from genome assembly GCA_004363535.1 of Dasyprocta punctata. Lineage (NCBI taxonomy): Eukaryota > Metazoa > Chordata > Mammalia > Rodentia > Dasyproctidae > Dasyprocta > Dasyprocta punctata. The sequence goes on along the minus strand of RJWM01021201.1, from coordinate 25,889 downwards.
GACAGAAAGAGATCAAGAAAGCCTATTAACAACTTGCCAAGAAATATCACCCTGACACTAATAAGGATGATCCCAAAGCTAAGGAGAAATTCTCCCTGCTGGCAGAAACCTATGAAGGGTTGAGTGATGAAGTGAAGAGGAAGCAGTATGATACCTATTGTTCTGCCAGTTTTGATCCTGGGACTAGAAGCTCCAGAGCTACTGGAGGGGATGTCGTTCTGTTGACCCGGAGGAGCTATTCAGGAAGATATTTGGGGAATTCTCATCATCATCTTTTGGAAATTTTCAGTGTATTTGATCAGCCTCAGGAATACATCATGGAGTTGACATTTAATCAAGTTGCCAAGGGTGTCAACAAGGAGTTCACCGTGAACATCATGGATGACTGTGAGCACTGCTGTGGCCAGAGGAATGAGGCTGGTATCAAGGTTCAGTATTGTCACCACCGTGGTTGCTCTGGCATTGGAAACCATTAGTGTGGGCCCTCTTGTGATGCATTCCACATGTCAGAGTTGTGGTGCCCATGGCTCTATCATCACAAATCCATGTATAATCTGCAGAAGAGCAGGGCAAGCCAAGCAGAAGTGAGTAGTAATCCCCGTTCCTGCAGGCGTCGAGGATGGCCAGACTGTGAGGATGTCTGTGGGAAAACAAGAAATTTTTATCACATTCAGGGTGCATAAAAGCCCCATGTTCTGGAGGGATGATGTAGATATCCACTCTGACCTCTTTATTTCTAGAGCTCAGGCTCTTCTTTGGGGAACAGCCAGAGATCAGGGCCTGTCTAAGACAATCAAAGTGATGATTCCAGCTGGGATTCAAACAGACCAGAAGATTCACTGGGCTGGGAAAGGCATACCCCGGATTAACAGCTATGGCTATGATGACCACTACATTCATGACAGGATCAGAGTTCCAAAGAGACAGACAAGCTGGCAGCAGTCTAGTCCTGAGCTATGCTGAAGATGAGACTGATGTGGAGGGAACAGTGAATAGTGTCACCCACACAAGAACAGGAAAACAATCCACTGGAAACTAGCTTGGGAGCAACAATCCTTCCTTATGGCCAGGCCGCAGAGACATGAGGATTCCAGAGCAGCAGCACTGAACCCCTGCCTACAGAGCCCTCTCAACAGCCAGGAAACAACAAAGTAACATGACAGTACATCTCTGTATGAAAAGGTCACAGTGAACAGCCCCTGGGCAGTGAGTGCAGCACCCAAGGACTTGTAAAAGCTTCCTGTTCATGAATAGGTGATGCATCTCTTCTGACTCATTCAGGATAAGACAGCTGGACACTTATTATAGCACTAAAACTGTAGTTTGGAATCACATGTGGTGGAGAGTTTAAAGAATTAAAGGCCATGCTTTCAGTTTTAAATGAAGCTTTAAATTGCATCAAGGTGTGAAGTGATTCATTTTCCTCTCAGCAAACCTCCAGGAAGTCCTGAAATGAGTTCTTTCTGACAGGTCTTCTTCATCAGGAACAGGGCTGCACACCTCACCAGAGCTATCTTTCCCCAACACACTCTGCTCAGGACTCCTCTTGAAGTTTAATTCCCCAAGGTACCAAGCAGCTTGAAAGTGTGCTGGGGCCTGGGAAGCCAGGCACCCAAAGGCCCACAGGGACCCTGGAAGATATACAACCCTTTACACATCAATACTGATGGCAGCTAGCCCTGACTTTAGAATTCTGTGTTTCCAGCTGAATATGATGGAGCCCCTGCACTTCTGAACCACAGCCACTGGGCAATGCTGGCGAGACATCAGTTACTGCAGGAACTTGAAGCCATGCCAGCTAGTATCTTGGCTCTTACCATCAATGCTGTTAACATCTATTTTCTAAAGTGTGTTTGAATTACTCAGTCCTAACAATCATAGTCTTTTCCTGTGTAAATATGTGTTCAAGAGAGGAAAACAGCCCGAGCCAGTGCAAGTTCCCCACAGTGCAGCCAGGGCAAATGCCCTGTCTCTAGCCTCTGCTAGTAGCACACTGAAGTTCGCACATAATTCACAGTCTGCTATTATAAGACAGGTTAATAAAGAACATTTTTTAATAGTTTCCTTTTTGTTTTTCTTTATAATTTACAAAATTAAAGATTACATTAGTGTCTGATTTCAGTATGTAAAATGATTCTATATTAATGTAAAGAAGAGCTTCTTCTGCAAAAGATATTTAAAAACTAAAAAAAAATAGAGTAGACATAGTTTAAAAAAATAGAGGAATATAGAAAAATGATGGAAACCATGAATTCCCAACATAGGAAAGAAATGAAATACATGAAACAGATTCAAACAAATATCTAGCAAATTAAAAATCTCATTGAAAGTTTACAAAACAGTATGAGCAAAAGAAAAAACAAACAGAATTTCAGACTTATAAGACAGGATTGTGGCTAGTAATCATGAAAAGAAACAACTCATAAAAATAACAAGGGACCATGAAAAAGTAATCCAACACCTGCAAGATGATGCAAAAAAGAATAAAGTAAGATTGGAGTCAATGAAAAAGCAGGAGACAGCTCAAATGGCATTAAAAAAAACCTGCTCATAGAAGTAATGGCACAAAACTTCCCACATACGAAAAAAGAATTTAGCACACAGATAAGTGAGGCATACAAAACTCCAATTAGCCACAATCAAAATAAATCTACAGTAAGGCATTTAATAGTCAAGGTTCCAGAAAGTAAGCACAAGAACACAATATTAAAGACTATTAGAGAAAAGAAATGAATCATCAATAAAGGAAAGTTTATCAGAATTATAATGGACTTCTCAACACAAACCTTTAGGTTGAGTTTAGAATGAAGTACTCCAAGTACTGAAAGGAAATAACATTCAACCCATATTGATGTACCCTGAAAAATTCTCAGAATTAGTGGAAAAATAAGATACTTCCATGATAAATAATAGTTGAGGAAATTCATGACCACTACACCAGCTCTACACAGTGTGTTTGGAAAGATACTGCAGAGAGAGATAGCAATGTGCACAAATCCAAGAACATCAATAGAAAGAAAGCACCAGTCTAGGTAAACAATTAAACAGAGGGAAAAGACAAGAAAACAACAGCAGAGAATAGCATGACAAAGATAAGCCAATACATGCAAATGATCTAAATTCACCAGTCAGAAGAAACAGACTGGCAGAATGGATCAAGAAACAAGATCCAACAATATACTACATACAAGGAACATATTTAGCTAAAAAAGAAATTCATAGACTGAAAGTCAAAGGATGGAAAACAGTACTTCATACAAGAGGAACCATGAAAAAAAGCAGGGGTCGCTACACTTCTTGCAGAAAATGTGAACATCAAGGCAAGACAGATTGAAAGAGATAAAGAAGGTCACTACATTCTTGTTAAGGGGTAACTCAAAAGAGAAGAAATAACAATCATAAATGTACATGCACCAAATATAGGAACACCCAACCATATTGAACAAATATTCATTATATTCAACAAATATTAATGAAAAATCAAATGAGCATTAACACAATTGTAATGAAGGAACCTAGTACACCACTGTCTCAAATGGATAGATCAAGTAGACAAAAAGTCAAAACAGAAATATCAGAAATGAACCAAACCTGTCAAAAAATAGACTTAGTTGTCGACAGAGTGCTCCACTCCCTAAATTCAGAGTATACATTCTCCTCAGCTGCACATGGGACGTTCTCCAAAATGCACCACATACTAGCCCATAGAACACGTTTAAGTAAAGGCAAAGGGATTGAAATTATCTCATGCATATTATCTGACCATAGTGCAATGAAATTGGAAATAAATGCCAAAAGAAATCTCAAAAACTCCATAAGTGCATGGAAATTAAATAACACCCTGCTAAACAACAAATGGGTCACACATGAATTAAAGAAGAAACTGAACAGCATCTACAACTAAATGATAATGCCAATACAACATACAAGAGTTTATGGGATGCAATGAAAGCAGTCCTATGAGGAAAATTTATAGCAGTGAATACCCAGATTAGAAAGACAGAGTGACCGCAAATAAACTACCTAATGTTGAACCTCAAGCATCTAGAAACACAAACAAATCAAACTCAAAGCTCATATGAGAGAAGAAATTGCAAAGACAAGAGCAGATATTAGTGCAATTAAGACTCAAAAAACCATACAAATAATGGATCAAAGAGTTCGTTCTTTGAAATATCAAATAAAATTGACAAATCCCTAACCAACTTCATCAAAAAGAAGAAAGAAAAGACTCAAATTCAAGGAATTAGAAATGAAAAGGATGAAATCACAAGAGATCTTGCAGAAAACCAGAAGACTGTTAATACTTACTTCGAGAATCTTCATCCTAATAAAATGGAAAACACAGAATAAATGGACATATTCCTAGATACATATGAACTACCAAAGTATAATAAAGAAGTTATAAAAATTTTAAATATCCCAGTATCAGTAAATGAAATGGAAACTGTAATTAAAAGTCTAAGAACAAAGAAAAGCACAAATCTGGAGGGACATACAGCTGAGTTCCACAAGAAATTTAAAGAAGATCTAATGCCATTATTCCTCAAACTCTTCAATGAAATGTAAAGGAAGCAATACATCCAGACTCACTCCTGGAAGGAAGTGTTACACTAACACCAAGACCAGGGTAAGATACAACCAATAAGAGAACTACAGGCCAATCTCCTTAATGAACGTTGATGCAAAAATCCTCAATAAAGTACTGGCAAATAGAATGCAGCAAATAATCAAGAAGATTATACACCATGACCAAGTAGGATTCATCCAGTGATACAGGAATGGTTCAACATATGCACAACAATAAATGTGATACACCATATTAACAGAACTAAAGACAAAATCACATGATCATCTCAATAAGTGCAGAAAAAGGATAAGGCAAAGTCCAAACCTCATTCATGATAAAAAAAAACCCTAAATAATTGGCATATGCCATCTTTATCTCAAGCTGATAAAAGCCTGACCACCAAACAGCCAACATCATACTAAATTGTCAAAAACTGAAAGCTTTCATTCTAAAATCAGGAACAAGACAAGTACATTCACCATCACTACTTCTATTCAATATAGTTCTGAAACATTGGCTAGAGCAATTAGATAGTAGAAAGAAACAAAAGGAATAAGGATAAAAAGGAAGAAGTTAAATTATCATTATTTGCAGATAACATGATACTCTACATAAAAGACACCAAAAACTCCACCAAGGGAATCTCGATTTAAAAACAACACTGAAGAGAGTAGCTGGACACAAAGTCAACACTGAAAAATCAGTAGTATTCCTATACACAAAGAGTAAATTCACTGAAAGAGAAATTGGGGAAAAAACACCTTTCACAATAGCACCCCATAAAATGAAATACATAGGAATCAATCTAACCAAGGAAGTTAAAAATCTTTACGTTGAAAACAACAGTACTCTAAAGAAGTAGATTGAAGAGGATATCAGAAAATGGAAAAATATCCCTAGCTCTTGGCTAAGAAGAACCAATATAGTGAAAATGGTCATGTTCCCAAAATTGCTATATGGATGTAATGCATTCCCAATCAAAACACCAAGAGTGTTCCTCCCAGAACTAGAGAAAGCCTTCCAAAAATTCATTTGGAACCAAAATATACATAGAATAGCAAAAGCAATTCTGGGCAACAAAACAAAGTTGAGGGCATCCCAATTTTCTGGCTTGAAATTATACTACAGAGTTAGAGTGATAAAGAGAGCAAATGAAACAGACTGGATGATCAATGGAACAAACTAGAAAATGCACAAAGTACTCCAAATGCACTCAGCCACCTGGTCTTAGACAAAGGGGTCAAACACATTCACTGGAAGGATAATCTCATTAAGAAATAGTGCTGAAAAATCTGGCTTTCCACAGGCTGAAGATTAAACTAGACCCATGTCTATCACTTTGAACTAAAATAAAATAAAAATGTATCAAAGGTTTAACTATTAAAACCAAAACACTAAATCCCCTGGGAGATAGAATAGGTAGAACTCTAGAAGATATACGTATAGGCAACAATTTTATGAACAAAACCCTGATCACACAGAAATTATCACAAAGAATCAGAAACTAAAATCTCATCTTAGTAAAAAGCTTTCACACAGAAAACAAAATCACCAAGAGTGAAAAGACCACCCACATAGTGGGGGAAAATTATGCCAGCTCTTCTTCAAACAAAGGACAAATATCAAGAACATATAAAGAACTGAAATAATATCAGACTGTCCAAATCCAAAGACCCAGTTTGAAAGTGGGCATCTGAGATGAATAGACACTTCTCAGAAGAATAAGCACAAACATCAAATATATATATATATATATATATATATATATATATATATATATAAAATGTTCAGTATCACTGGTCATTCGATAAATGCAAATTAAAATGACACTGAAATTTTATTTCTCTCCAGGAAGAATGGCTATTATCAAGAAAACAACTAATAGCAAATGTTGGTGGGGCTGTCTGGAAAAAAGAATATTTGTCCATTGTTGATGGGAGTGTAGACTGTTGGAACCATTGCTAAAATCAGTTTGGAGATTCCTCAAAATACTAGTATTAGAGGTCCCATTTGACCCAGCTATTCTCCTTCTGAGTATCTTTCTGAAAGAGTTAATATACCACAGTGCTCTCTGCACACCCTTGTTTATGGTAACACAATTTGCAATAGCTGAATCTTGGAAGCAACCCAAATGCCCATCAACTAATAAATGGATAAAAAATACATGGCTTTCTTATATAACAGAGTACTACTCAACCAAAAGAAAGACAAAATTAATACATTTGTAGTTAAATGAATGGACCTTGAGACCATAATGATAAGTGAAATAAATGGGGGAAATGTCTGTTAATATTGCATTATCTCTCTGATGTGAGAAACTTAAAATGTAAATAAGAACAGAAATGTACAATAAATATTGCAAAATAGAAAGAAACTATCCAAAAGGAAAAGAGAAACCAGGAATGATGAAGGGAAAAGAAAGGAACAGAAAGAAAAAATTAAAAAAATAAGGAAAAAATAAAAACTGAGCTTTGCAAATGGAACAGGAAGGTTGTTTGAAAGGAAGGGATGGAAATGGGGAAAAAAAGAAAAATAAAGATGTATCATGTACAGGCACAAATTCACTATAATGAATGTGGTCATTGTGTGTACCTAAATTGTACCAACAAACTTAAATAAACAAAATAAAACAAAAAAAATGTCCTTACCTACACCTATATCTTAAAGAGCCCCACTCAATATCTCTTCCAGCAGGTTGTTTCTACTTTAACACTTATATCATTCATCCTTTTTTTTCTATTTTGAAGAGAATATATCAAACAAAATAAAACAGAATAGTCAATCAAAGCAAAACAATGAACATGGTACATGACTTCAAAAAAGATAAAAGGAAATCATTAATGGCTACCATAATGCCTCTTGTTATCTTCAAAATCAGTGCTCATACCACCAGGCATAATAAAATTATACAAAATAGTGCAGAATAAAACCAATAAAAACAAAACAATGGAAGAAATACAGGCCTTTAAAATAATAGTAAAACAACAGTGGCTACTGTAATGCCTCATTATCTTCAAAGTAGTTGCCTATGCCATCAGACATAATACAATCAAACCAAACAAAATAGGATAAAATGAATCAAAACAAAACAATGAAAACAATAGAGTACTTCAACTTAAGATAATAGGAAATCAATTATGGCTACCATAATATATTTTATCTTTGAAATAGATTTCCACGTCATCAAATATAATAAAATTAGACAAACCAAAACAGAATAGAACCAAACTGAACAGAACAATGAAAAGAATACGAGATTCAAATCATGATAACAGATTAACAATGACCATTGCCTTCCCTTTTTAGGCACTTCCTCCCTTTTCGCTTTCACAATATGTGTTGTGTATTTTGGATCCCACTAACTCCTTTAGTTTTTTATACTAGGGAGGGAGCACGATATTCATCCACGTGACTCTAAAACATCTGATCCATGAGCATGATCTTAAGTTGTATCTATTTACCTACAAGAGTCTCAAGGTTATCTTTCTTTATAGCTGAGTAGCTTTCCATTCTATAAAAGTGCCATGTCTTTCTTGTCATTTCAGCAGCTGATGGGCAAGTTATCCCCACTTCTTTCTGGTACCCTGTCACATACAGCATTGTTCTCTGTCCTTTGACTTTCAGTCTATAAACCCCCTTTCGAGTTAAACATATTTTTTGCATAAAGCATATTGGTGAATCCTGTCTCCTGATTCACTCTACCTGTGTTTCTTTTTATTGGTGAATTGAGGCCATCTACATTAACAGTTATGGCCAAAATTCACTGCCTCATCTCTGCTGTGTAATTTTCCTGCCATTGGCTGCCTACTTTTCCCCTCCATTCAATTGTCTGCCCTGCTCAGCTATCTCCCCCTGCTGCTGTTCCTGGAACCGTGGTCTTTTTTATCTCTCTCTAGAATGTCCTTCAGTATTCTTTGTAGTGTTGGTTTGGTGATCATGAATTCCTTCAGTTGTTCTTTGTCATGAAGTATCTTGTTTCTCCACTAATTTTGAAAGATGGTTTTTCAGGGTACATCAATCTGGGTTGGAAGTTGTTTTCTTTCAGGACTTGAAATACTTCACTCCAACCTCTTCTTCACTTGATGGCTTGTATTGAGAAGTCTTTTGTGATTTTGATGGGTTTTTCCTTATAGACAATCTGTTTCTTTTCTCTAACAGCTTTTAATATTCTGTTCTTGTGTTGAATTTCTGGAATCTTGATTATTAGATGTCTGGGTGTCGATTTATTTTGGTTATGGCTAGCTAGAGTTCTATAAGTTTCACTTATCTGAATGTCACTTCCTTTCCCCATGCTTGAGAGGTTTTCTGATATTATTTCTGTAAACAGACTTTTAATGTCATTTGTGTTGACCCCTGCTTTTTCACTCACATCTATTATTCTTAAATTATGTTTCTTTGGGTTGTCTTGCAGATGTTGAATTGTCACTTCCAGGTTCCTTGCTATTTTTAAGATATCTTTCCTTTCACGATCACAAGCTGCAAACCTGTCTTCAAGGCTTGAAAGTCTATCTTCTGTTTCTTTCAAGTGGTTTTGTCACCTTCCAAGGGAATTTTTAACTTCCTGGATATCTCTTTGAATCTGTTTCATGTATTCTAAACCTTTTTTGTATTGTTCATTCAAGGTTTCCCTAATTTTCCTATGCTCCTCCATTTTTTAATGTATGTCTTCTTTAGAGGTGCTTGGCAATTCTTTTATTATGTTTTTCATTTCTTCTTTTACCTGAGTTAGTATTTCTTTTCTAATTTCCTTTATAGTCTCATGAAGTTGTTTCTTTACTTTAGTTGCCATCCCTTCAGAAATTTCACGTGTGCAACTCCCGATCTCTTCCATGTTTACGTCTCCTGGACTTACTCTGCTTGTGTTGGAGGCCAACACTTCTTCATCTTGACATAATCGTGGGTTCTTTCAGACAAATACATAGTGGGGTCCCACGCATTTCCCACATTGGCTACAATTTCTCTGAAGTGAGACTGTTTGGTTCTCTAGTCAGTGCTGGCTATGGGTATGCTGGTGCAGGGATATCTGCTGCATTTTCCAGTCTATGTTCACTCCCTGATGGCTGATGGAGTGAGTGTGGGGGCGGGTCTGGCCACTCCCTGAGGACCTGGGCTGGTTGCCAGAGGAGATCCTCCACTACTGACCCTGGAGTGTGCCTGGTGGTGGGGCCAGCTGCTGCCTCCAGACCAAGCTGGGTACCTGCAGAGAACTTCTGCGATGGCTGCTGGAATGTACGCAGGGTCAAGCCTCAGTCCTAGTGATTTCTACTAGTCTGCACCCACCAAGGAGCTGCTGGAGGAAGCTGACAGCAGTTCTGATTCCAGGCTTATCTGACCTAGCTCCAAAATGGCTCCCAGTCAATCACTGTCTCCTGTGGGAAGACTGAGTCCTCTGTGTTCACTGCCAGTCAGTTCAGTCATCTGCATCTGCTGCTTCCCTCCACCACTGTGTCTCTTTGCAGAGGCCTCTGGGGTTGTCAGCTGCCACAGCCACCATGACCGTGCATCCCTAGGTTCCAACAACTCCTCTTGCATAGTGGGTTCGGCTCTGGGTGAAGGTGCCACCAGCCACTGCCTTCTTCTTTGTTCAAGCTTTTCTTTTTACTCCTTCTGTGGGCTTAAATTCTCACTTTAGATCCTTCCTGCATCTAAGGGTCCCACTTCCTTCCTTCTTGTCTTCCCCACAATGCTATATTCCAGCATCTGGACTGTATCTCTCAGAGAGGCTGCTTACTCTACAGCTTAGTGTTTTTCCATCTTCCCAGAAGCCCATTCATTCATATTTTAGTTTAGTAAATGGTGGGAGATATGGAACTAGATTTGATGTTTTTTATGTGAATCATCAGTTTTCTCAGGCCCATTTGGTGTCTTTCCTCCCGTATGTTTTTGACTCCTTTCTCAATGTTCAAATAGCTGAATGTACCAGGGATTATTTCTGTTTCTTCTATTCTATTCCACTGACCCACATATCTGTCAGTACTTGCTATTTTTATCACTACATCTTTGTAATATCACTTGAAGAAAAAATGATAGACCAGCTATTTGTAGGAAAATGGATGCAACTTGAGACCATAATGTTGCAAAATAAATAAGACATACAAGCTTAAATATCACATCATTATTGCATTTGAGAAACCCAAAATACTAATGATGAACAAAATAAAAGTCACATAGTGAAAAACAGAGAGAGAGACAGAGAGAGAGAGAGATCTTTTCCAAAAGGGCAGAGAACCTAGAAATGTAAGGTGGGGAAAGGCAGAGGGATGGGAATTAAAGAGAAAGACTAAGATGTATTATATACATGAACCAACACCTCACAAGGAATTTAATCACTGTGTACTGCAAAACATGCACTACTAAAAATTAGAAATTGAAAAACAACCTGAGAATTTAAAAGTTTTGAATATTATTTTGTGTCAGTTATAACTAAATGTGTTTTTTAAAACTGCACACTTGTTTTAACCAATAGTACTTTCTGATAAAGAATCGAATGTGAGCATAACTATGTTCTCCCGAAATTCCAGTGGAAAAGACTGACTTAGGTAATGTTCAAGCTTGCTAAAGAGGAACAATTATTCAAATTAATGATGGTAATATGGGCAATGATTCCATCATATCTGATTGTTTACATGTTGACTAGAAGTTTTGCAACTAATACCTGTGTAACCTGGCCTTTGGATGACTAAAGAGCTTTTTGCAGACATCCAGATGGCTGCCAGGCTGCCGATCAGTGCTTAAAAATGGACATAATTCCTAACTGATACTGAGAAGGAGATAAATAATCTTTGTATATGTGTCCCAAACGTGAGTACACACATACGCGCACACACACACACAAACTGTCTAGACCCTAACTCATGTGAGAAAAAAGTTCTATTGGTGCTGCTAATTACAAGCCATTTGACCTGTTTCCTAAATCATTTGTCCTTTCTCTTCCCACTCACCCCTCTTTCTTTCATCACAATCACATTTTCCTTATCATCATCTCCCTTTGAAATTTTCTTTTCAAAAGAAAATAACTTTTGTGTCAGAAAAGAAAAATCTCAGAAACTTGCCAGAAAACTGGTCACAACTGATCCCTCGGTTCAACACATCTCCATACAATATTCATACTAGAATCAGAGTCAGTGATAGTAGATCTCTGAAGTAAGAATGAAGAATTATCTTAAACATTATGTGCTTCATATATGTTCTGATAAGCTAAAGCTTTAAAATAAAATAGAGAAGAATGGAGGATTAGGGTTTAGTTGAAGCTATATACCACACACAGATAGCAAGCTGAATCTCAGAAGTCACTGGCTTCTGATGTCTAGTCTCCTCTCTTCTTCCACATCAAAACAGCATTTTGTAAAGAATTGAATACAGCTTGGCATACTCCACTGCTTCATATTGTTCCCTTGGGTTGTCTTATACTATAAAATCTCCTCAGGTTATGTTATTCACTCCTAGGACCTTAACTGTTTCAAATAAGCTAAATATTCCTGAGTTTTATGCCTCAGATGATTTCTATGAACATCAGGAACACAAATATCAAATCTTACTGGGCCCCTGTGCCTAGGTATCAACAGAAATATCAAATTTGACAATTTTATATTGAACCCTTAATGTTTTTTCTTAGCCCTTGTCTCAAATCTGTTTTGCCTTTTGAATGACTTCTCTTGATATTAATGACAGCATCCGGTCACTGATGCTAGAAGACTAGGCTTCATTTAATTTAAACTTTTATTTTTCCTTCTTACCATCCCCTACCACCACTCTCATCATTTGCTACATACTACCTATTCTGTGTTCTAAATGTCTTATTTCTATTTATCTTATACTCATCCTTTGTATTATTAACTGAGTTTAGGTCTTTAGATCTTTCATATGCTGCAATAATCACCAGAGTCCATCATCCACAATTCTGCTTCAATGATTCTGCTAAATGTTTCTTTGTTTTTCTTTCTTTTTCTGTCATTATACCATGAGTTATCTAAGAACAGAGACAATACCTTACTTAATTTTATACTACTAGTATTTACATAGTTTTTGGTACAGAACAAGACAACTGAATAAATGAATGTATTATAGGGAGAAGAGCAGTGGAGGAATGTTGTATCCAAATTTATTCTTTCATGATGCTTATGGCACAATGGTAAATAAAACATAACTAGATGAGTTTCTTTTTTCAGAGTCAAATCACTAACATACTTGGCTGGTTAATTTTTCTGTATTTGTCTTTGTGCCTTTTTGCAAGCCTGTTGTCACTTGACTTTGAACTTTTAATAACTTGCTTTGCAATGTTGTACTTAGATGATTGTTGCCCCCAGCTACATCTTCAAATTCTGCAAGCATAAGGATCAGTAACCTGCCCTATTTGTATTTCTAGGGTGTATCTCAGTCTACTCATATAATGGCAGCTCAGTGGATATTAAATGAATGAAGTATTTAGCTCAGCTGCTGTCCTCCTGTGGCTGAGTGGGACCATGGTCATTCATTGTCAGTGACAATTTTCACCTCCACATAAACACTAAAACTTGGTAGAGCTCCATTTCTAGAGATGTGTGTATCTTCTTATTCACCTGGTGTAAGCTGATTGCATCTCTTGCAATTCATGCTAGTATAGAAGCCTATATGTATTGCAGTCCTTCAGAATATTACAAAACGTTCCCCATATTGAGCTGTCTAAATGCATGGTAAGTAGGATATGGCAAACAGTAGCTCCAGACTGATCTGTTCACCTTTTTAAGACATATATCACAAACAAAACTCTTACAAATAGAATGAAACAATGTATCACTTTTTATTTAGCTACATTAACCACTTGACATCACTGTTTTTCTCCATGAATTGGAAAAAATTTCACTCTGATATTACAGTTACCCTCTGTCTTTCAAGAGGAAGATTCCAAAGAAGACATTTAATGGATGTGTCATGAATGGAAAGAATATTCACATGGCTCTTCCACTTCCATCTTATGTTTTGAGGTTTAGATTCTTTTCAGGAACACCAGGTAATAGAAGTAGCTAAAATGGAGACTCATTTTCCAAAATTTTCCTTTTACCTGCTTTCTTTTTCCCTTACCCTCATATCCCTAACTCTGCAAACTGACACATTTTCAATTTCTATTTTGGGAGCACCACTAACAGATTGCAATACAAGTGAAGGCTTTTGTAATTTGGAAGGACTCCTGAATTTTAGAATAGGAGCTTCTCTTGAGAACTACCTATGTATATGACAACATGGGAAAATATCTTAGCATCTAATTTCCTGGTTAAGAAAAAAAATCTAATGTTTTCCACCAAAGATGCTTTTAAAAATATCCTAGGATTGAGATGCAAAAGAGAGTTAGTGGTGCAATTATATGGAAGATAACGTAGGTTAGGCTGTGCCTGAGAAAATATGTAATTCATTTTCCAAATTCTATATAAGCACTAGCAGTCCTGCCTGTTTGCAAGTATCACAACCAGAGCTGAACTTTCTTCTGTAGAAGGCAATTGTGCCATTTCTGAATGATTTGTGAAGTCTCACTCACCTTAGCGAACTTTTATTAGGGACTGGCAGTAAAAGTCCCTGCCAGCAAGCTACTAGAGCAAGTGAAAAATTGGTCAGATCTGTTTTGCCAAAATCATTCAGCTCTATGCTCTAGTTTTATGCTATGCTTTAAGTGTTTTGTTTAGTGTTTTAAAAATTGCTATATTCTTTTTTGAGACATTGCATCATAGTTCACCTCTTGGCATCAAAAGAACAGTGGTATTTTGTCTTTATCAAAGACTTTTCTGTTTAAGTATCTTAACTTTAGCATAAGAACAATATACAGTCTGAAGATGGGGCAAGGATGTTGCTCAGTAACAGTGTGTCTCCTTAGTGTGCATGAGGTCCTTGGTTTCATTTCCGGAGAGTGTGTATGTTTGTGGGAGAGAGAGAGAGAGAGAGACAGAGAGAGAGAGAAAGTGAGAGAGAGGGAGAGAGAGTCAGAGACAGAGACAGAGACAGAGATATAGAGAGACAGAGACAGAGACAGAGAGAGAATGTAAAAGAGAATTTCCTGGCTGGAATATTTTTGGAAGACTCAAGAAAATTCACACTATGATCAGAAAGTAAACTGGAAAACAATTTCATTCCAAACAACAGCCAAGATGAATCACCCAAAAATTTTCTTAAAAATGTTAAAATAAGAAACACATAATCCTATTTCACACCATATACATACACACACTCAAAAATTGGTCCTATGAGTCACAGAAAAAAACAAATTATCATTTTGTTCTCAAGAATTTGTAGACAAGTGATATCTTATCATTGTTAAACTTCTGTATTTTCTAATCTGCTCTTAAATTTTATTCGGGATGAGTCTTTTCACATCATGTACTCTCACCCTTTTTCTAGTCATTAAACACACTGAACTTGTTCTTTCCTTAGTTCCTTTGCATTTTATCTCTTTTTTATAACATGGAATGTTTTCATCCCCAATCTTTCTCTAATTGGTGCCTTTTTGGTATTATCACCTCGTGAGTGTCTGCCTTAAATATTTTACCTAAAGTATTTCTTCCCCATTATTCATTTCTTCAGATTTTGTTTTCCTAAAAACCCTAATTGCTGGGAAGATGGTGGAACAGTAAATGGCAGCAAATCAGCCTCTCTGAGATTCAAAGTCCAGACAGTGGAGTATAGCTACTCGGGGTAGAAAAAGAGGAGGATGTTGGATCCCCTAGGACCCAGAAATGATCAGAAGGGAGAATTGGAGCCCCCAGTGAAAGTGAAGGGACAAACATCAGCGTATAAAAAGAAGGGATGAACTGCTTTCTCCCTGACTCCTGGCTTATGGTGTAAGAGAGGAAGTTTCAATCTACAAAGACATAATTAATGTGTGTGGCTCCAGAGATATCCAGGGAAAAACACACCAGTGTAATATAGCAGTGGGTCCTGCAAAGTACAACAGATGGTGAGTGACTCCAGCCTAAGTGTCCCCTGGAAAAAGTGCTTGGCCAGATGCCATTTTAGGGAAGATCTAACAGAATGGGGGAGTCAGAGCAGCCATGGTTTGGTTTACTCTCAGAGCTCCAAGTAACTGGATGAGGCACAACCACAGGAGATATCCAGGATCAGAAAGGCAAGATCAAACCATCGAGAGACAACCAGAACATTGTAGAGTGAACAACTCAGGACTCAACCCCCTCAAAAGAGGCCAGGATCAGCCTGAACTTCTGTGAAGTTGGAAGCCTCAGAATGAACACCCCACGCTATTCATCCTGCAGGCTAGCTGGAATTATCCAGCACCCCACCCTAATCCTACTGCAGTTTTTCAGTAGGATGGCAGCATGGATCTGGGCTCTGTATGCCTTCTTTATCTATCAGCAACAGCAAAGAAATACCCAGAATCAGACAAAAGCACAAAACCATATACACCAGAAGATAGCCACAGGCTTATAATCATGGAGAAATCTTTTGGTTTCTCTTTTGTTCTCTTTTCTTTTTTTTTCTTTTCTCTCGATTATTCGTTTTTGTCTTTTCATGAGTTTGAGCATTATTTTAAATTTCAGTTTTCCTTGTCATTTTCCCTCCTGTCTTCCTCATAAGTTTCCCATATCATGAATAATTTTTCTTTGTTCTTCAGCCTTGTTACTACTCTCTTTCTCTTGTTTCACTTCTGTATTTTTTCTTCTTATTCCTTGAAATTTTCTCCCTTAAGGGAAAAATAGCTCTATTGAGGATATTTACTGTATATAATTTTAGATTTTGTTATACAACTATAAATTTTGTACCTATTGTTAAAGGTAACAATGTGACAGTTACCACAATTTTCTAGAATGTACTTGATACTATTATTGTTACTAATTGTACTACTTTAGTCAAGGTGACAGAAGTGTGGTAATCAGTTGTTTTTCCTTGTATAGTAATACCGAGATTATCTGGGGGTCATAAACAATACCATACTCTGGTACTAAAGAACTGGATTCTAGGGCAAATTTTCAGCAACGTCTCATCCTTAATAAACTGAAGAGGCAGAATTTTAGGACAGACTCAATAGCCAAAAGCCACTACACTAGAAGGTATCTGAGAAAAATAGTCATTTTCTAAAGAGGTATCAGTAATGATAATAAAGCTAACTGCCACAAACAACTTACAAGCATTGCTCAGAAAACAAAATCTAAAATGTAGAAAATTAGAAGACACAGAAACAAAATGCAACCCCAAATCTTCAGCATGTCCAAGTCAAACCCAGAGGGAATTGAGGTGATAGAAATCAAGCCACCAAACTAAAAATTTTGAAATGGCAGCAGTAGAAATAATAATGCAAGTGAATTTTGTTGTAGAAAAAATATCAGAAATACTTTGATAGATAACTAAAGATATGATGAACATAACAAAAGACATGTTTAGTGAATCTGGAGTAGATACAGATAAAAAAAATGGAGGAGTTTAGGAAACTGATGGAAATCATCAACATAGGAAAAAGCTGATTGGATGAAAAAGTTTCAAACAAGATATTGGGGAGATTAAAAATTTATTGTAAGAATACTCAGTAGAATAAATCAATGTGAGGACAGCATATCAGACCAAGAAGAGAGTTTTGATGTTAACAATCATTGAACAAAATGTTCTTAAAAACAGCAAGGGGCCACAAAAAATCAATTCAATCATTTCTGGTTGACACAAAGAATAACAACAAAGATGGATCAGAATCAATGAAAAATTGAAAGATAACACAAAGGACATTTTAAAAAAGCCTGTTCACAGAAATAATGGTAGAAAACTTCCCAAGCATGGAAAAAGAATATGGCATACAAATAAGTGAGGCAAATAAAACTCCAATTAGCCATGATCAGAAAAAAATATAATAGTCATTATTCCAGAAATTCAACAAAAGAACAAATTATTAGAAAGTATTAGAGAAAAGAAACAAATCCCTTCTAAAGGAAAATCCATCTGAATCACAGCACACTTCTGAACACAAGCTCTACAGTCAAGAATAGATTGGAGTGAAGTAATTTAAGCCTTAAGGAAAACAACTTCCAACTCAAACTGATGGACCCTGCAAAATCATCATTCAAAATTGATGGAGAAAGAAATAAAATATTTCCATGATAAGTAACACCTGAAGAGATTCATAACTAGCCAATCAACACTCAAAAATTTAGAAGAATATTCTAATAAAGAAAACAATGCCAAGAATCCCAATAGAATGAATCTAAAAACAAGGCAAGCATTTAAACAGAGGGGAAAGAAAGGGACCCAACAGCAAGAAAATAAAATGACAAGGATAAGTCAACACAAATCGAGTACAACCATCAATGCAAATGGTCTCAATTTATCAATCAAAAGGAACAGACTGGCAGAATTGATCAAGAAACAAGATCCAACAATATGACACATAAATGAAACATATTTAACTCAAAAATAAATTCATAGCCAGAAAGTGAAAGGACGGAAAACATTATTCCATGGAACAAGAATTTGGAAAAATGCAAGGGTAGCTATGCTATTTGCAGACAAAGCAGATTTCAAGTCAAGACTGGTCAAAAGAGACACAGAAGTTCACTACATACTGTTAAGGGAACAATTCAAGAAGAAGTGATAACAATCATAGACATGTATGTATGAAACACAGTGCATGCAACTATATAAAAGAAATATGAACAGTCATAAAAACTAAAGTAAGCACTAACAAAATTATAATGGGGGACTACAGTACTCCCCACCCAAAAATATACAGATCAAATAGACAAAAAATTAACAAAAACGTATCAGGAATTCACTAAATCATTGAACAATTGGATTTAGTAGAGTGTTCCACCCCACCTCATCAGAACACACATTCTCCTCAGCAGCACTAGGGACTTTCTCCAAAGTAGAGCACATAGCTCATAGAACATGCCTAATTAAATGTGAAGGAATGGAAATTATCCCATACATATTATCAGACCATAGTGCAAAGTAAAGAAATAGAAACAACAAATAAATACATGCAAAAATGTTCGACATCACTGTTCATTCAAGAAATGTAAATTAAAACAACCCTGAAATTCCATCTCACTCCAAAAAGAATGACTATCATCAAGAAATTAACCAATAATAAATGCTGGTGAGACTCTGGGAAAAAAGGAGCCCTTCTCCACTGTTGGTGGGAATGCAAATTGGTACAACCAATATTGAAATAAGTATGGAGATTCCTTATGAAACTAAAACTAACAGGTACCACTTGACACAGCTATTCTCCTTGTTATTTTCCCAAAAGAGATAAAAATCATCATTTCACAGCAATATGCACACACAACCATGATTATAGCAGCATTGTTTGTAATAATTGAATCCGAGAAATAACCTAGATGCCCATCAACAGATGGATGGATGAAGAAGATCTGGATTTTATATACAATGGAGTACTACTTTACCATAAAGAAGGATAAACTTGAGATATTTTGGCTAATGGAGGTACCTTGAGACCATATTTTTAAGTGAAATAAGTCAGACACATATCACAATTTGTCTCATGTGAGAAAATAAAAGTATAAATAAGGAAAAATAGAGAACAGATATGGAAAAGTAGCATGAATATTTTCAAATGGGAATGAACAAGGAAGGGGAAATGGGGAAGGAAAGAAGGGTAAAGAAAAAAAGAGAATAGAAGAAAAAATGGAAACAAAGCTTTTGTAAATAAGGAGGGAAACAAAGATTGAAGGGAGAAGAGAGAAATAAAGAAAAAAAAAGAGTCAAGATATATCATGTAAAGGTACAAATCCCCTACAATTAATGTAACCATTATGTGTATCAAAAGTCAACAAATAAGCCGGGTGTGGTGGCTCACGCCTTTAATCCCAGCACTCGGGAGGCTGAGGTAGGAGGAGCGTTGTGAGTTTGAGGCCGGCTTGAGCTACATAGTGCGATCCTGCCTCAAAAAACTAGGGCCAGGAGTTTGGCTCAGCAGCGTAAGCATCTGTCTGGCAGGGGCGAGGTTGTGAGTTCGATTCCCGGTGCCGAAAAAAAAAAAGTCAACAAATAAAGTTAATTAAAAAGTAAAGAATGGAATCCTTTGAAATGTTCAAAATAATGCCTTAAGTAAAAACACTGCCTTAGTCTTTCCCTACCAGAAGCAACCACAATTCCCCTACGTTTTAAGATTTTCCATAAATAAAGTTCATAATGCACTGCTGCCTTCGAATTGAAAAGTGCCCTAATTCAGTTTGCTAACTATTCTAAAGCTAATTCTGCATACTAGTTCCATGTATAATTGTATATAACATCTAATTTCAGGGTACTAAGGAGCTGATAAAAAAGAAATCTGTCTCTCTCCATCCTTTCCTTTCTCTTGTGTCTCCTATTTATGTGAATGATTAGTACATGGATGAAAAGTTTATTTTACATCAGGCCACAAGCTCACTCACCTACAAGAAATAAATGATTGTGACTTAAATGAGTAATGTGGGTCTGGCATCATAAAATCTGACACCAAGTTTCTGTGACAGAACAAAAGCAAGTGGAGAATACCATAGAATAGTCTGCTACTTAGTTCCGGCTGACTATAGAATGAATGATTTTTTATAAGACTGTCACTGATTTCTAAATGTTGGTCTTAATTAAATCTACACTATGAAAGTCAAACAAAATATTTCACATTATGAACTAAATACACTTGATAACTATAATTAAGCTTCTCAAAGGTAAGTATATTGCCCAATTTTCCTCCAAGATATAATTGTGAAATAAATTAATGTATGTGGTGAATTTTTCATACTTTCCAAAGGACAGCCATCTCTCATGTGACACACATGCTTACTTTGCCAAAGTCTTATATATCTCTGGAAATTATCTTGTTGAAAACTTGACAAAGTGGGCAACAATGACCATTGTGTGCTTGAATATTAGGGGATCAGGTAGACTGACTGCAAAAGATGGGGAAGTCTGAAAAATAACTTATGTCTAATAAACCCCTACCCCAACATACTAGACTTATCAGTAGAGTATAGAAACAGTAGTGGCTTGGAGACTGTGAAGTCAACTCTTGCTAACATGCTTCTTGGAAAAGTTCATTCACTGTCACTTAACTGAGCTGTGTCCCCTTGCACTGCTTTTCTATAGTGGCAGAACCATCTCAGATGAGCTACCACTGACAAAAGCTTCTCAAGGTCTTTTCCATACTGGACAGAAGAAAGTAGCACCTTTTCCAGGGTCAGATTATGGATAGATTTTTAAAAAGATGGAAATGGAAAATATTCAGGTGTCTTAGTTACTTTTTTCTCGTTGCTGATACAAAACACCTGACACCCCAAATTAAGGAAGGAATGGTTTATTTAGCTCAGTTTGTGGAGGTTTTCCAATGGCAAGCAGAAAGACTGAAACCACACCCAGGATTTGGAAGCAGATTTATTTATGCCAAGGGTCACTGATCAGAATCATTCCCAAAATGTCAGGACCTGATCTCTTGTGGTCTAGGACTTATCTGGAAAAAGCAAGCAGTTCTTACAATATGCATCATAGTGACCAGCTATGCATCACAGTGATCAGCCATTTCTAAGAAACAAAAGTAACAGGAACTGTAACTGAAACTATTACCTGGGAAACTAGCAAACTGAAGAATACTGCATGGGGCGGGGGCATCCTCTGCTAGTTTAAGTCCATACTCAACTGACTCCAAGGCAGGGCAACCTCTCATGGTGGTGGAAGATATAAAAAACAACAAGAACAAAAGGGCAGGCAAGCCTCTTTCCCTCCTTCACATTGTGTGCAGGCAACCTGTTTGATGGCAGGTGCAGCACTGACACCATCAATCCTAGCACTAGACAAAGAACCAATCACAAACTTTAGATTCGGTCACCTCCAGAACATCCACCTTCATGACCACATAAGGTTTTGGGTGACACATAGACACAAACCATAACACCATGGAAGAGTTGCAGCTGGAAAATCATCTATATTGTATGCCATGATGCTGTCTCATAAGAACCTTGCTAAAAAATCACACACTCCAGATGGGCCATCACAAACCAGTTCTAATGGCTTCTTGGACTTTTCACAGCCTGATCTGGTCAAGGGCAATGTGTGTTAACTCAGATTGGATTACAAATTGCTAGTACATTTGACTGCTCTGGGGAGGAATTGCCCAATTTCAAAGCACTGAAAACTTTTGCAAAACATTTGTAGAAGCAATATTAAGCTTTTATCATGAAACTCCTAAAAAACTCTTGAAGGAAAAATGCTTTCTGGAACATGCTTAAGCTAGCATGTAACTTTTATCATAAGGTTACCTAGATAGAAAGATATTTCTGGGGGCATATTGAAAATACTGAATTAGTAGATGTAACTATTATATTCTCCCTTTCTTACCTAAAAATGATTACGTTAAATATAAATATATTAAAATCTTTAATCAAAAAATACAGTAAATTAGAAAACATACTAAGCCCTATGCTATCTACAAAAGATTCACAAAAAATTTAAAGACGTATATAAGCTACACACAAAGAGATAGAAAAAGGTATTCCATGCAAATGATAAACAAGAGGCATCTAGGTTGGTATACTTTTATCAGATAAAATATACTTTAAGGGAAAAAAACTATCACAGGTACAAGAAAGTTAACTGCATAATAATAGAAGTGTCAATTCAACAAGAAGCTATAACAATTAGAAATATATGTTCACCCAAAATCAAAACAACAAATATATAAAGCAAATATAGAGATCTAAAATGAGGAATAAGGACATATAATCATAGTAGGACATTTTTGCATTTTACTTTCAATAATGGATAGGTTAGCTAGATCAAAAATTAATAAGGAAATAGCAAACATGAACAATGTTAGTGACGAAATAGACCTAATAGGTATATACAAAACTTGCTCAACATCATCATGAAAAGGCACATTCCTTTCAAGTGCACAGAGAATACTGAACAGGATAATCTGAAGACTCTTGTAGGCAAATGGATGTAATTTGAGATCATGCTCATGTGTGAAATGGCTCAGACTCACAAGTGTGAACATTGTGTTGTCTCCCTAGTATACAATATTGAAAGAGTTCGTGGAATCCAAAATGTACAAAAGATATTGTGAAAGTGAAAAGGGAGGAAACAGCTAAAATGAGAAACTAAAATGGGGTAAAATAGAAAAGTAAGAAAGAAGGGAAAAGATTATATATAAATATATATATGTGTATATACATATATATATATACACAAGATGGATACTTATACTACTAATCTCTGTTAGCCCAACAAAAACAATGATTTGTGCATTCATTGTTTGATCATTTTTTCGTACATATGTCTGATAATCCAAACAACTACTTTGAAAACAGCAATACAAAACACATCAATTATTGTTAAACTCCTAATATTCTGTTTTCAAATTCTGTACCATAGTTTTTACTCTTTTTTCTTTTTTCATTTTAAAATAAAAAAGTAACTCATTTTCAGGAAAATGCATGAAAGTGGAGCCCATCATATCAAGCAAAATAGGCCAGACTCAGAAAGACTAATGTTGCCTCTTTTTCTTAATATGTAGAAGGGAGGTACTTATTAGATAACAGAAAGTTAATAGGGAGTATAATGGAGGGTAATAGGAGGATTAATGTGATCCGAAGATATAACCATATGAAAATGCTACATTGAAACACAATATTTTATAAAATTAGTAAGCACTAATTAAAATATATAGTCATGAAGTGTTACAAAAGAGAATAGGTACTACTAAGTGCCCAGTTATCAGAAATGCTAACTGTGCCACAGTAATTCAGCAGGCAGGAGGCAGCATAGACCAGAACTCAGAAATAGACTGATGTTCAGGACATGGGAAAGATCTGCAGCAACCTCTTCTTGTCTACCACCATGAAGTCATGTCAGCTGCACCCTTGCAGTATGGTGAGAAGAAGGGCATATGAAATTGGAGTATCTACTTGAAAAAGAACAACTCATTCAAAAAGACAAATTAAACTTGGAGAGACCAGTACACTAAATTCTCAAGCTGAATGTTTGTTTCTTACTAAATACTTTTTCATGTGTTATCCAGGTGAGTGAGGGACCTTGTGGAGATCATCAAGTCACTTGGGAAAAATAAAAAATAAAAAATCTCTGTTAAACCATTACCATTTGAACACCATAGTAATCATTTTCTTAAAGAAGATTCACTAAGGGATGATAGAGTAATGGGACATTTAAAAGGTAGTAAATTAGCTATTCTAACATATGTAGACATCTTTAGACATCAGACTCAGGGTGAGACTTGTTTCATTTGCTCCGTTGGTTCTCATGCCTTTGGGTTTGGACTGGAACTGCATACCAGCTTTCCTAGACCTACAGCTTATAGATCATCAGATTTCTCAGTCTCCATCATCACATGATCTGACCCCTTGTAAACATTCTTTTTCTACATATCTCTTTATAGACTATTCGTTTGCTTTCTCTGGAAAACCCTGACTAATACAATATGAATCAATTACAAAGGTAAAACCTAAAATTATTTCAAAATAAGTTAATCAACAAATAATGGGAACATATATTTTAGGATTTGTCTTGTGGACCATAAATATGTAAACACAGAGACACATACACACCCATGTACTTTTCATGCCATATTTTACTTTTCTAATTTAAATATTCTAGAAATGCCTTTCAAATTCATGGTAGACAAATGGAAAGACATTTGACAATTATTATATATGGACAGATTAGTGATTCAGTTTTATTGCTGAAGACTAGTGATATTCATTTGACATAATTAGAACAGTGTATCAGTTGAGGAGGAAGGCTTTTTTTTCCTCCCTAATTAAATGAAACAAATTTTCTAAAGTTCTGGACGTCACATTCTTGACAGCATTTTAAGAACATTTTGTCCTACACTTGCACATAAATAGATGTTCTGCTTCCACCAAAGCATTCTTTATCTGTATGGAAATTAACATCACATATAGAGAAACTATAGAGCTCATAATAAGTGAAAAATTCACAAAGTTTACCAGTACTCGCTTTGATTTACTCACATGTAACTTATTTCTCAGGAATGTTACTACTATTTTTCATTCAGGACGAATGTTCTGATGTTCTTTTATATATCAGGAGAAAGATAAATGTGAAAAGAGAAGAAAGAGAAGATAATCACAGAAGGTCACCCTGACTACAGGAATGTTCTAGGGAAGATAAATATTAAGAATTTATACATATGGAAGTTGAGACAGTGCTGGAAATTTATTATTTTAATTTCTGCCTCTGTCTAAATTCCTTTTGGGAGATCTGGGGATTTAGCTCAGTGGTGCAGCACCTGCCTGCCAAGCCTAAGGTTCTGAGTTTGATTCCCAGTATTCCCCCCAAAAGAATTTCTTTTGGGAAATCTTTTGCGCCTCTAAGGAGAGGAATAGTGCTGATTTAAGGTTGCTTCAGATTTTCAGAAAGATTTGCTAATTTTTGGTTTAATTTTTCAATAGTTGGCATGAATACTACTAATATTATGTAGATTATAGTAGTAGCTTATATTGTATGAAGGTCCTTTTTTGCCTTCAGATTCCCTTATGTATGTTGTTTCATGCCACTCTCTTGGTCTCATTTATTCTGAAAGGAACGCCCAAAGAAGGACTTAGATAGTGTATTTCAGAGGTGATTTCAGGCTATCAGAAAAAGGAGGAAAGAAGTGAAACAGGAATGAACAGAAAAGAAGTTGTAGAATTTTTTTTTTGTTGTTGTTGCAATGTTTTTATTGTAATCTTAGCACAACTGAAAGAGAGAACTTTAAAGTTTCATAATGCTGCCTTGTGTAGCCATTTATAGTCCAGATGGGATTTTGTTATTGTCATTGTTGTTATTTTACATCACTTGCTTTCTTATTGTCCTTTTGCCTTAAAGGTATCAAACACCATACAAACAGACCTAACCATAAAGGGGCAAAGATTCTAGATAATATTTCAATATTTAAAAGTGATCAGAACCAGGGTCGGGTCCACGTCCCGCCCGGTGCCCAGCACAGCTCCCTGGGACTGGGAGGCCTTGGCCCCCACCGAGTTAAGGAGGAGGCTCCACCTGCACGCCCCGGGAGGCCGCCCTTCCTTGCTGCACACGGGAACCAGCCTACAGGGTCCCACGATCCTGCACGCCACAAGAATCAGCGCGAACCTCAGGGGAACGCCGGCCAGCCGCGCAGGACACAGAGGTACATAGATTCCAGAAGAAAATGACAAAACGAAAGACCAAGAGGCAGTCTCAGTCCCCCAGCCCACAAAGAACAAACCCAAGAGATACTAAAATGGAAGACAGTGGGAGTCACACAAATGGACTTTCCGAAATGATAGAAAATGCATTACAGAAACAGCTTGATGAAGCTATAGAGAAAATCAAATCAGAAATATTCTCTCAGCTA
>RJWM01021200.1:0-35678 GCA_004363535.1 Dasyprocta punctata | reverse complement strand
CTGTCTCTCTGTCTCTCCCTCTCTCACAAATACGAGTTTCTTTTTATTTTATGAATATATGTGTATCCATGTTTATAGAAACATGAGTTTCTACTCCTACAAAATACCACTATATTTTTATCTTTTACCAGATTTCATAAAACACCACTTAAAATAAACATTTTAAAATATAACCGTTTCTAACTATATCTGTCCCTTTATTGGGTACTTTCTATGTGTCAGAAATATTTTAAAGTTCCTCATATGCATTAATTCAATCCTTATTACTCATATAAGATAGATACTATGTGGTATTACATACTATTACCCCTATTTTATAAATAAGGACGTTGAGGCAGAAGAATTAAGTAACTTCGCAACCTGCTGCTAAACGACACAGCCAAAATTTTTTAAATTTATTTCAGAGAAGTTTTAGGTTCAAGCAAAATTTAGATGATGGCACTGAGATTTAACATCCCCTACACACGCACGCACACGCACACACAGAATCCACTGTCAACATCCCCATCAGAGTAGTTCAGTTGCTACATGGTAGATCTACACTGACACAGCACTGTCACTCAGAGTACACAGTTTACATCAGGTTCACATCAACTGTTGTACATTCCACAGATTTGCACAAATTTATAATGACATGTATCTACTATAATAGAATCTGTCTCAGTCCATTTGTACTTCTATAACATACCTCAGACTTGGTAATTTATAAAGAACAGAAATTTATTTCTTCACAGATATGAAACCTGGGAAGTTGAAAATCAAGGTCACAGCACATTCAGTGCTGGTGAGGACCCAGTTCTCTGTTTCAAGATAATACCTTGCGCACATACAAGGATATGACAGAAGGAATAGAAAGCGGAAAAAAAGACCTAAATTACTTGTCACCAACTCTTCTATAAGGCACTCACTCATGAGGGTCGAGCCTTCATGACTTGCTCTCTTCCAAAAGGCCCCCACCCATCTTCATTAATCCCAGCACAATAAGGATTTTCAGCATGAGCTCTGGGCGGGGGCACACTGAAACCCAAGAGTATTTTTTACTGCTTTAAAAATTCTCTGGGCTCTACCTACCCAACCCTAACCCCTGGAAAACATTTACTGTCTCCATAGTTTTTTCTTTGCTGAAAAGTCATATACTATGCTGTCTTTTCATACTGACTTCTTACACTTAGTAATATGCATTTAAATTTCTTCCATGAATCAAACTCATGACCTTGCACTCACCAGGCATGTGCTTGTGCCACTGAGCTAAACCCCTGGCCAAACTGATGTGTTTTCTGTCAGTAGTTACACTGGATTCTTCTACTTAGCACAGTGCATTTGAGATTTATTCATCTATAAGAAGTTCATCCCTTCTTACTGCTATAAAGTTAAATAACTGTGTGGATATAACAAGCCTATTACAAGTATTTGACTGCAGATTTTTTTATAGGAAAATATTCACTTCTCTTGTACACACATATATGAGCAGTATTGCTGGGACAAAGATTAGTTTACTTTTAACTTTATAGAAAACGTCAGACTCATTATGGTAGCCACTGTTGATATCCTGTTGTCTTGTTTTGAAGTCCTGTGTTGCTTGGATTGTTCTATTCTGATCTGCTTTGTTCTATTTTGTTCTGTTCTGTTTTGTTTTATTCCCTTTAAAATGAAAAGTTATTTTAAAAAATAAAAAATAAATTTCTTCCATGCCTTGCATGGGTTGAATGTTCATTTTCTTTTAGCACTAAATATTTCACTGTTGCTTGTACCTCAGATTATTTTTATCCATTCATCTACTGAAGGACATAGTGTTTGTTTTTAAGTCTTAGCAATCATGAACAAAACTACTTTACACACCTGTATGCACATTTTTATGGGGACATGTCTTCCCTGCTCTGCTCAGCTGAGCAATTACAAATCCCCATTTGTTCTTGTCTCAGTTAAGTCTAATCTCTCTCCCTCACTACAAAGCCATACAGCGATCTCTACATCTACTATCAGGAGCCCTCCTGAACAAAGTCTGCCTCACTATCTTCAGTAAGTATCTGAATATTTTTTAAAGATGGGAGATCTCTGCCTTATTCCTAATCTTAGGATGAAAGTTCCTAGTTTCTCACCATTAAGTATGACGTTAGCCAGAGGTTTTTTTGTAGATACTTTTTATCAATTTAATGAAGTTCCCTTATTAGTTTACAGAGTTTTTAACAACACTTGGTGTTCTGTCAAGTGCCCTTTCTGTATCTATTGATAGGACTTTTCTTCCTTAGCCTGCTGATGTGATGGATTTTACTGAATTTTGAATGTTGAGCCAGCTTTCCATACCTCGAAAAAATCCCTCTTGATCATGGTATAAAATTCTTTTTATACACTATAGGGTTCAATTTGCTAATACTGTATTTTGTTGAAGATTTTTTGTCACCAGACTTTTTTGCCTGTAGTTTTACTTTCTTATATTTTTCCTAATTTGGATACTAGGATAAAGCTGGCCTCACAAAATCTGTATATATTCCCTTTCCTTCTATTTTCTGAAAGAAACTGTAGAGAATCGGCAGACTGTACAGAATTGTAGAGAATTTACCAAATATGCAATTTTTTTTTTCTTTTTGAGACAGGGTCTCGCTATGCAGTTCAGGCTGGCCTTGGGCTCACTTTGTAGCCCAGACAGGTCTTGAACTTGTAAACGATATTCCTGCCTCAGCCTCCCAAGTGCTGGGATGACAGGAGTATGCCACCACGCTCAACATTGCAAATTATTCTTTACATATTTGATGAAAATAACCAGTGAACCCATCTGGGCCTGGTGCTTTCTGTTTTAAAAAGTGTACCAACACAGTTCTCCAGAGAAACAGAGCCAATAGGAAATACACACACACACACGCGCGCACACACACACACACCACTCCCTATATCTAGATTTACTGTGAGAAATTCATGGCCTTGGTTAGTGAGGGTGAGAACTACCACGATTTGCCACCTACAAACTACAAACCCAGAAAATCCATTGGTTAAACACAGTCTATGTCTAAAGCCTTGAGATCCAGGAGATCTGATTATGTCAATCCCAGTGCAAGAACAGACGATTTTACAAACAGTATCTGCATAAACCTTTCCTTTCTATGAACTAAAAGAAACTAGTAGTATAACTATCTTAACTATCTTGTTTATACATACTTTTTTTTTCCTTTTCCCTTCCTTCCCCCACCACAGTTTCTCTTTTCTTTTGAACAGTTTCTCCCCAATTCAAATAAGTAAACAAACAGATGATTTTCTCCAGCTTAAGCCATAAGTGTGTGGGGGGGTGCCCTCTCCATCATTTGATTTTGGGCCTCAACTCATCGGATGCCCACTCACACTGGAAAAGGCATTCTATCTCCCTGAGTCCACTGATTCAAATGCTAAACTCATCTGGAAACATCTTCATGGACACAGCCAGAAAAAACACTTCATCTGGGTACCCACAGCCCACTCAAGTTTACGCACAAAATAAACCATCACAGTTTTTTATCATTGACTGAATTTACTTGAAAGCTATAGGCTGATACCAATTTTTCCTTGTGTGAAATTTGGCAGATAGTGGCCTTCAAGAATTGGTGCATTTCAAATTTGTGGGCACAGAGTTACTCATAATAATCTTTATCAGATCTAAATTTTTACTAAGAGAAATCTGGCTCTGGACTCCACTCATGCTCTTAACCAAAATGCTCCCCACTCTTCTCAAAGACTAAATTATTTCCCCCGTCATCACGCATTTCACATGGAACATACTTTACAGTATTTTCAGTGCAATTACTAGTCCCCACTTTGCCCCTGTGTGAATGGAAGAAAAGTAGTTTCTGCTTTGAAACAGCAGTGAATTGCCAGCAGAGGCCTCAGTGGAAAGTGGCTGGTCTATAAGCTAAATTACAGGAACCCCTACCTGATTTAACTACACTGAGAAAGCCAGCATTCCTTTCCTAGAAGTAAGGAGAATGCTGTTCAAATTTCTACCTTTCCTACTGGACTGTTACATAGTCCAATTCCAACAGGAAGATACTAGCAAAATAAAGGAAATTCTAAATTTAACACTGTTCACTTTACAACCACTTGCAAATGATCTTTTTTCTGGTATTTCTCAGAACCACAGATACTGCCTTGAATTTCTCTATGATATTTCACAGAAGGGGGGAAAAATTCAAAGTCTCACTAAAGGAAAAATTAAGGGTCACATTACCTGTGCCAATGATGAACATAATTACTGTTCTTTCATAAAGGATGATAAATGAATAGAAGTTAACAAATATGAGAATGAATCAAGAGATGACTGTTATTATCATCATCACTGTGACAATCATTCATGTACAAAGGGAAAAGTGAGGGATGCTGTAGACAATT
The DNA here is from genome assembly GCA_004363535.1 of Dasyprocta punctata. Classification (NCBI taxonomy): domain Eukaryota; kingdom Metazoa; phylum Chordata; class Mammalia; order Rodentia; family Dasyproctidae; genus Dasyprocta; species Dasyprocta punctata. The sequence continues at coordinate 31,325 of RJWM01021200.1, read as the reverse complement.
TTCTTCCTAGAGCTCACACTTTAGCCTCTCTTCCTTACTTTACCACAATGTTCTCAGAAATTATTTATATGAGGAACATGGCCAGCAGTCTTTGTAGTTATACATTTCATGAGTCTCCAACTTGCTCTAGTCAGTGGAAAAAACAAGGACAATGTTATAAGCAGCAAGGAAAAAAATTATTACAAAAGGATGCAAGCATATTCACTATTGTAACTTCAAGAAATACATGCTTTGGGCAGTTATGATTGCCCTGCCGCTGGAACTAATTCAAAAATAAAGAATGGTAGATTTAATTGCAGTGAGTAAAAACTGTGATAATGACAAGGTCAGCTTGTGATGTGAAGGGTTAATAAATACATTTTATAATAGATATTCTTCAACATTTAATTATCACCAAAGGAATTATCATAATAAAATGAAACACAAGTAAAGATGAACAGAGAACAGATATTTATTAAGGGCAAGTTATGTCCTTAGCATCGAGTTAAGCATCGTGGAGAACACAAAAGCAGCAAATGAGAGTCTGTATATTAATAGCAACCATCATCTCATTTCAGAAATTCCACGGACTAACTCCCCCTTTTTCTTCTTGGTAGAACTTTCACATTTGCTTAATGCTATGGAGCGTGACAGCACCTACCAAATATTTATAGGGGAGCAAAGGCTGTGTCTCTGATACATAAAATTGGACACACCATACTTCACTACATGTTACGAACCACACTTGGGAGGTGCTGTCTGGATTGGACAAGGAGTGCAGACAGAACAACTACCCTGCTACATGTGGGGAAGATTTTTCTTTAAATGGGGAGTCAATTGTGATTTCACTGCTCTGAATTACGAGGCACGAGTCTTTGCTTTGAGAAGATATAAGCACTTAAGTAAGATGCTTGATGCAGATCACACATGTCAGAAATAAAGAGACCGACACAGCTTGGCTCAAAAGGAAATGACTTGGAGAGTCTGAGTCTTGGGAGAGACCTATAGAGACAGGAGAATAATTAGCAAAGAGTAGAACCACACTCAAAGCAGAGGTCAAGAAACAGACTCCTCACAGACAAATTACTCAACAATTGTTAAGAGTTATCCAGGATGCAACAGCAGGTAAGTGACATCTAGGGATAATGTGACCCTGCCCCGAAGTATGACTACCAAAACCATTTCTGGGATGGTTGTCACTGTTGAATTCATAGGACAGCAGCTACTATGAACAATGAGAGATTTCCTTCAAAGATAATAAACAGACAATAAATAGTGTGAATTTGGGGAGAGTATGACTTGAGTTTTAATTAGAGAGAATAGCTCTGTGGGTTTGTGTGCATGATCACACACGCAAGTATGTGAATGTACATGCGTGGTTAATTGCCATCGCTGTTGTTTACAAGAAATAATAAACTGTAGAATAAAAATAATAAATTCAAACAAGGTACCTTATTCCTTGATAAAGAATCCTAAAGGATTACTGAAATTAAAACTGGAATCTAGGACATTAAAAATGTTCCTATTATTTGGCCCAGAAATTTCATTCCAAAAAATAATTCCATGAAAACTCCAAATATACTAAGATTCACAAAGAAACATGTATATAACAGCATAATTCAAAATTGTGAAATTTTTCAGATAACCTAGATAGCCAGCAACATGTAAGTGATTCATCAATGAATTATTATATAGCTACATTTCAATGCTTTTTAAAAAACTGGAGAAAAGGGGAAACAATTAGGTTATAATGTCAGATGATAAATAGTAAAATATAAAATTTCAGAAAAGTATTGTATGAAATATGTATATGTAGGATATATATCATAAAGGTATGTAATAATGCAAATAATCAAGAAAAAAACTATACAATATATACTTCTCCTAGGTACTAAGTATACAGTTTACTTCAACAATATAAGGGGGTACAGAAAGATAAATAAGATTAATAGTCACCTGTAGTGGTCAGAGATTAAGACTATGGTGTATAGATTTCTAATTTCCCCTTGCATTTATTATACTACCCTTTAGAGCCAGATTTGCTTTGTTTTTTTATGTTTTTCGTTTTGTTTTGTTTTGTTTTGAGTACCAGGGATCAAACTCCCAACCTCGCACCTGCCAGGCAGGCGCTTAGGCCACTGAACTAAATCACCAGCCCTATGTCACCCTTGAAGCAGCACAGTAAAGCTATACATCTATCTTTTGGCAGGGGTTACTTCTGTGGAAAATATTACAGATTTGCTTTTGAAACATTCAGCTATGCAAAGAAAATGTTCTTTAATTTTATAGCTCACTTAATTATCTTTAGAAGCCCCAATCTAGTAGTTAGGTGGAAAACAGACTTGTTAATCAGCGATGTTTCAATCTTTACTAGTTTAAACAAACCTTTGCTAGAAATGTTCATCTATTCTAAAATGCAATGTGCCAAAACAGCTGGTTTGCAGGGTTCCCTTTGGACAACTCAGTGCCTTTAGGGTAGTCTCTTAGAGCTCTGCTCTGACCCGTGCCAGGAAGACAAAGAGACAGTATGTAAGCGGCCCTCGGGAGCCATCTGCGGAGGTGAAAGAAGACCAGACTCAGCTGGTCCCGGGACGTGAATGCTATTGTCAGCTACACAGTGGCTCTCTTCCTGGGACAGGTTCCTACTCAGATGTATCTGACCCTGGGAGTTTTTAGAGAGATTTGCCAACAGCCACTGTCGGGCCTGTGTTCTCAAGAGGTGGCTCTGCTCGGGAAGCCCTTTCTCCCCAACACTATGCTTCTGCCAGCCCTCAGCTTTTCACACCCACACAACGCTCACTTCTCAAAACACAGGGTATGGTACGATATGCAAAGGCACAATTTTACAATGTATACACTGTACCTTGAAAAGAGCTACGCTTTCAAGAAGTAGAAAAGGCAGTTTTCCAAAAATATTCACAAGGAAAGTCTCAAAATTAATGAATTAACTAAACAACTGAATAGGAAAAAAACTTCCAAAAACAAAGAAAAGGAATTTTAAAATGATTGAGAAGTTCACAGCTGAGGTGGACTAGGAGCTAGTGGATACTAAGGGAACAGGAGTGAGTTCCGACAGTAATGGAGGATGCTGTTCGCAGCTAATTTAAAAATAATACAACTGACCAAAAGTCAGTTTGCTTTTTGTAGTCACCACGAAGCAGCAATTCTAAAATTCCTTCTTGAGAAAATGTGTTAGTCTAAGTGCTAAATAATTGCCATAGTTATTGTTAATTTTAGTACTATAAATGTTGAATTAGCACATTCTCATTATTTATCCTTTAATAAACATCAACTGCCACACAGAAGTTATGTTGGAAAGATGGTTAATGACATGGGATTTCCGTGTATGGTGTTGTACGGCATGGCCTCTCCCTGTAGGCAGCGAGTCCTTTCTCCAATTCACAAGTCCCCACCTCCATGTTCCTGTTTTCAAATAGCAGACTCTAAATATAGAGTAATGAAAGAAGCACAACTTGAATTATTTCAGCTCTGTCCTTCTACCTATAAATCACTCTCTGACCCTTGCAAAACTCATGTCTTCGAAAGTGACTCATGTCTTCGGAAGTGTGTCTGCGCTTGTTGCCCCCCACTCCCTTTTGCTAGCCCTTTATTCAGTTATCACATCAATATAAGAGTAACTTACATTTTCTTTTCCATATTTTAACATATATTTTGTTACTGGCATGTTTAGATTTCAATAAGAAAAGCTTTTCTGGTCATTATTATTTGTTTCATTTCATGATTGTTACTGAAAATAATTTTGTCATATAGAAAATATTAAATCAATCTATTCCGGTTATCAAGTACTCTGCATAGGATGCTGATGGGACCATTTTGCCAAAAGAGAAATTACAGTATAGATGGAGAGGTACTTGGAGGACAATGACTTTGAGTTCAATTTTAGATGCTGAGTTTGAAGGTCCCATTGATCAGGCAGATGAAAATGTCCAATGGGCAGCCATAAATGCAGGTGATGAACAAAATTGAGACGTCACAAACAAGCAAGTGGGCCACTATAGTCATGAAACAGAACAAGAGATCGTTAGAGTAAAAGACAAAAATAAAATCCAGAATGTGTGGGCACACTTGAGTTGGCAGAGGAAGGGGAACACGAGAAACAGAGTAGGGAAGAATGACCACAGGGTGGAGAAACAAGAAAGCAAAAGGATAACCACAGGCATAAAAAGCTATGAAACTGACGGGTGTGCTTAAGGGAACTTACTCTGAAACCTGCAAGGCAACCACATTAGATCTAGCAGCTAGGAAGCCTTCCGGGAGACTCACCAGAACAGATCCGAGAGGAAATGACCTGGACGCGGTGCAGACACTAGAATCAGAAACCCACAGTGCTGCTGCCAGGGAGCCAGGGTGGGGGTCCCTGGCTTTGATGACCTGTAGAATGAGGTCCCTGAACCAAAAGCAGCAGGATTATCTGGGGCACACGAATGCCAACTCAATGACCCAACCAGATATGCAGAATCTAAGGAGGTAAAACTCAAGACTATTTTTAATAAGTCCCCCACACACACAGGGCAATTCTTACATACGGTGAAATTTGGGGACCACAAGGCTGTAAATTCTTCAAAATCCATCCATTTTCTCTCTGACTGCCTGTACCTCAGATCATTTCTGCTAATAGGATGTTAGATTGCTTAAATCCATCCAAAAGTCAGAAATTACTTGATAAACATGCAATCCTCTAAAAGACTCAGTAAGAAATCATTTTTCTTCTCATTACACTAATTGATAATGCAGTACCTTCATTCTGATGAGGGCTGAGGACTTACAGTCCTGGGGAGACTTTTACATTCCCTGGTAGTTAGAAGTCTCATAGAGACGAGACAGTGGGCCAGGTAATGAAAAGGAAGAAGTTGTGTTTGGTTACTGAGGTGTAGAAGTCATAGAACCTAAAAGCACTGTGTAACTATTATTAGACACATTCAAAAACATTTCGTTTTTATCTTTCTTTTGGTTGGGAGAAAAATAGTTTCTATTTACCTATATACAGAAACACAGAGTTAACATTTTTCTCTACATATGGAGAGAAAAATCAATGTTTTCCCCTTGGGGAGGCTACAATTTTAATTACTATTTCCTAATTGATATTGACTTTAACTGACTGAGGACAGTCTCTCTGCCAGGCTTTGTGGGTGAGGTGCTTGGTGAGCTCCATCACTCAGGGAAGCCTTTTGTTTTCAAAGGTCTTTGCTGAGGCCTAAGTGAGGCCTGTTAAGTCTCAGAATACTGCAGCCAGAAGTGGCCTCAGGAAGTCAACTAGTTCAACTCCCTGTACCCTGTTTTTCTAAAATCATTACAACAGCACTCCACCCCCAGCCTGCACCACAGGTCGTGCATTTCGCTACTACAGGATCTGTGCACTTCACCTGAGATCTTCCAGTTACACCCTCTTGACTCTTTCATAGCATTCTATACACAAGATAACCTTGGGAAAGATGGTCTTGGGGTATCATTACATTATAGGGTTACACACTTGCTTTGTATATCTTTAAATAAATAGTAAGTAATGAGAAAAATTTAAAAGTTGGGTCATGTCTATGTATGCCTACTATAGCACATCATAGGCAATAAACATATATCTACCTAATGAATGCAAGTTAGCAGGTGGGCTGAAGAATGGGCAAAGCTAAAGGTGAAAGCTGGGGTACCAGGACAGAAGGCAACACCAGCATATCAGGGGTTGAGAAGACAGGCTGAAAATACTAGTTTAAAGTATGTACACACTTGGCAGTTAATATACAATTACCTGCAAGAGAAAAAGTGGGGAATGAGGGGGAATACAAATGGAAGACATGTTGTATTTTTAAATACATATTAGATCTTTTTTTACATTCAGCAAATGAGTTGTTTCTTAGGAAATACAAAGTCAATACAAATCAAGGCTAACTGCAATCAAAATAGATACAAATCCACCTATTTTCACTTTATGTAAGATCACTTCAACAATTCCATTCAAAGAAAAATATTATCCAATTCATAAAGACTTATAGAGACTACACAAAGTCACTGTAGCACATGAAATTTTTGTTAGGTAGTCCTTCTATAGTCTACCACCTCTGTCACACTACACTCAGAAACCAGTATCTGTTTTGTCCATGAAATTCCATAGCTCAGGCAGCAGAATCACAGCTTCAAACTGAGCCTGGGCCACTTCATGAGACATTGTCTCAAAAGAGAAAATGAAATGGGCTGAGAATGTGGGGATGCAGCTCAGCAGTAGTCCCTGAGCTCAATCCCCAATACAAAACAAGAAAAAAACATCCCATAGCTTATCAGTAGCTTCAGAATACAGTACAACAGTGTGTATGGTTGAGACTGACAATAAAATGCTCTTTGAACTTTTTCTAATCAGTGAGCCCAACTTGTCATAACTTTCATCCATTTTACAGCTTTCTCATATGCTACATACTTCTTTTCAGACAGATTATGTGCCCTACCCAGAGTTGACAAAAATTCAAGATCTAGGACACAACTAGGTGTTAAATTCAGATTTGAAATCTTTTCTTTTCTTTTTTTTTTTTTTTTTTGGTCATGTAATCATTTGAAAATCTAGTTAAACTTATAAGCCAGTCATTTTCCCAGAAGTGCACATATAAATATATATTAGCATATAATTTTAGGAAATGTAGATAAATCTCCCACTACCAAATTGGAAAGCTCCAAATGAGATGAATTAATGTATTTTCTAAAGGGCCATACTACAATCCTAACATGCTACATTAAGGTACTCCAGAGAGATTTGATGGGATTCCTTAGCTAAATTTGAGAGTCAAAAAGGAGTATAAAAAATGAAGTGGGAAAATAAAGTGATTTATTTATTGAGGACCTTGTATATGTTCAAATTTATTAAAGAAAAGGGATCCTCTGTCTCTTAATCTTTATTTTATTGCATCCTTTGGGCTCAAAAATGAATGAATGCTAGTGACCACAGCAACCTTGTCCTAGATTGTTTTTTTTAAAAAAACACTTTCCTACTGAAGTGATTATAATTTGGGGGAGATAGCTCTAACTCATCAAAAATCAAAAATAAAAATGGTGCTGTTTTCTTCCAAATGTAATAATGCTGCTTTATTCTATGTGGTTTGCACTGAAAATTCCAAAGTTTCCTAAGCAACAAAAATTTAACAAATGTGACCTCCGGGTGCTAAGCATTAAGGGTAATTTTAATTTTCTTCTTCCTTATATTTTTCTATATCTTTATAAAGGTTGCCACCAAGAAGGGCTTAGAATTAGGGATACACCCATTAAAATATGTTTAAGCCAAAGCAACAGAGGTGTCATTTTAGAGAAATGAAAGAAAAATGAGTAAATGTCAACTTGTTTTATATTCAGAAATTAGGTGGTTGAGGTCTGGAGATGGAGCAGTCCAAAGTGTTCGGAAAAGATTAAGCAAAGATATGAAAAATCCCATGGACAGTGGGGAGGAGGAGTCAAACCTACTGTACGGACAAAACCCAGGAGTGAATCAAAGAACCTAGTGTGATACAAATGTAATCAGAACTCATCGCAGGGCCCAAAAGCACTGTCTCCTTTTTTATACAAAATGTATGAGTAACACAAAACCAATCCCAGGTATACACCCACTTGCTAAATTTTACCTCACCACACACCCACGGGGCATCACACTCAGGATTCATCCCGGTTCTCATCAAGCAATCTCCACCTGCTGGCTCTGCCAGGTGTGTTCCACCACCAGCCTCGGTGGCACCTCTCCCCCACCCACCCCGGCGCTGGTGCACTGAGTGGTGGTCAGAGCAGATGGCTCTTCCTCTGCCTGCTCATGTGTGCTGCAGCGGGGAGGTGATGCCGTCTGCTTCCTGTAAGATGGTTCACCGTCTGCCACAGGACCCCGTGCGTGACTACCAGTCTGACCACTGAATTAAACTGTGCTGCACAAAGAGCATTAGTGCTTTTCAAGCAGCAAACGGAACAACCATGAAAGGTGCAGGCCTCACAAAGACTGAACTATAACTGCTTTACGGTAAAGCCACAGGTGTTCAGCATGTACTCAATGATAATTTACATTCATTTGAAAGTTTAGGACCATACATGCCTATATAGAACTCTTTCACATGTACTGTGATCCTCAGAAATGATCCTAGTAAAGTAAATGCAGTACTATCATTTCCACCTCACAGGTGAGGAAATGGCTCAGAAGCACTACAGTGATACCTCAGTTCAAGAACTTAAGTTTGTTCTACAATTCTGGAAAAGATGGTCGCATTTGTTTGTGTGGAAAAGATGACCACGGTCATGTTTGTCACCTGATGCAGTTCGCAAACAGGGCTTCTGTTTGTGAACCACAATGTTTGCAAACAAAAGCGTTCATGAACCAAGGTACCACTGCATTTTCCATTTGAAGTCAGTCACTTGGCTGTTTTTGTTGCAGACAAGAGACGTGAGAAGACCCTTGACTCCACCACTTCCCGCTCCCTACAACCGTTTTCTCAAAGGCTTGACTGAGTTATTTAGCTTATCTTCTACACAAGCCGAGAAGCAGAATGGTGTGGTGAGTCTGCCAGCGGCATCTAACCTTTCTGACTTCTCTTCTGTTATCCAGCATCTGACAGTGTGCTTCTTAGAGAGCAGGATCAAAAGGCCAACTTCTACTTCCATATCGCCTATCTCCTGGGGCAGGTACAAGGATGTTCAGGTTCAGGAGAGAACAAAGGCAGCATTACAAAGGCAGATTAAGGGTCACACATTAACCCAAATAAAAAAAGCAGCCAGATCACATTTATGAGCATCAGATTTGGGTTTAAACTGAAGAGAGTCAAGTGAGAAACTATTTGTTACTTCTTATTCTTCTTTCCTGTTTATCCTTTGATCAACAGAAAGTTTGTGCAGTTTAAGCCTGCCAACCAAAGCCTCCTCCCCTTCTGTGGAATTTCCATTCCCAGCACATCTCTGGAAGGCACAGATCTCTACCTGCACAGGAAGCGGCAACACAGCACCACACTGAGAAGAGACAACTGCTTCTACCAGCTTCTGTAATTCTACCTAAAAGACAAGCCAAAAAAGAGAAGAAAAGGAAGGGGGAAAAAGATACACTTTCCAAAGTTAACTCAGGATTTTGACATTAACCATATTGTTAGATTCTCGGTGAAATAACGAACTTTTCAGGATTTCTAAACATTCAGGGCTGCTAAATAAACTGTTTTTCAAGAATGCCAAAATTATTAAACTATAAGATAAATTAATATAGGTGGTTCTCCATATAAAGGCCAAGATATTTCATTATTTGAAAGCAAAAAAAAATGTGCTTGCAAAAGCCTCTGATCACAGTATGATCTGTGCTACATCTCTAGTGCACATTCTCTAAAATATCTTTCAAGATTTAAATATAACTTTTTAAGAATCTGTTGTTTCATATTTATTGTTCAAAACAAATGATTTCACCTTCCACAGCAAAGTGTCAACCATGTATCCAAAAATCACCTTTTAAAAATCAAGTAAAGCATTTCTAAGTGATGCTGCCTCTACCTCTGCCTTTCTCCCTGCATCTGCGCCACGCCAGGCCGCCTGCAGGTCCTGCAGCTGACCCAGCTATGTCCAACATCAAGGAACAACTCCTTCAGCTCCTGTTAATTCCTGAGGCTTCAGCTCAGACATTGCTTCTTGGAGAATTCCTTTCATAAACACCTACCTCCTATGCACTAGTCATAGCACACCGGGCTTTCTCTTGTCAGCACTTACTGAAACACTTCAAATAAATGAGTGAGATAGCAAGTGAATAGATAGATAATTTTTTTTCTCTCTCTGCAGAAGTTTTTCTGCTTTATTGCTATTATGCACTGGCAAACAGCGCCACTGAATGAGGCAGAGATTCTTCCCAAAGTTGGTATAAATTCTTCCTTTTTCTCACAGCAAGGGTACTCAGGCTAGTTTCAGGGTCATTAGCAGTATGAAAGTGTGTGTGTGTGTGTGTGTGTGTGTGTTGTTTTGTTTTTGAGAACTTCTGAATCAACCAGTGCTCAGAAAAGATTGCCTTTCAAGCAGAATATTACAACTCAAGTCATTTATAAGGGCCCACTTGAGCTTCTTTTTTAAATACTAGACTTACCATATATTTTTACGTGGGTAAAAAGACACAAATTTTATAGGTCATCCCCAAAGAGAGATATATGGCCTACTTCTGTAAAATAGATGTTTCATTCCCTGGGTCTGTAAAACCTGCACTTGCTCAAGAGAGGGTGGTAAAGGAGAACAGAATAAGACTCCTGTATGCCTGAAGCCTCTCAGGTTTCAGTTCCTTCCTCCATCTCCTGCCTGCTTCGGGCCCCCAGGGAATCATGAGAGCCAGAGAAGTAACGTGGAGAAGAAGACCCGGTCTAGGATCTAACACAGAAGCCCCGTCTGTGCAACGCCACCACTGCTGAATAAAAGAGAAAGTACAGACGGGCAGGAAACCAGTGTGGCTTCAAGCATATAAATGAAACAGAACTAGGAATTAAGCTTGAAGTGTCAAAAAAAAGTACCCTACCTAACGTTGTAAGATTTTTCACAATTAGAAAATATTATGTAATACACAGCGATACCTCCATTATTCCGTCAATAACTCTGAGCAAGTGCTGAGGAAAGATGCTAAACCTGTGATGCCAGACTCCAAAGGCCTCTGTGCCAAAGTACACCACTGCATTAAAACACTCAAGAGTACTTATTTAGCTACCCACTTTTAAGTGACACTTGAAAAATTAACACCATCAAGCTTTCTAAACATAGAGCAAATCAACTTGGCTTTACTTGTCAGAGATGCACACAGTGCATCCACCCACTGCCTGATTCTTTAACTGCAGAAGTGATAAGAGAAAATTACATAAAGAATAAAACGGAGAAAGATAAAATTCTCCTCACACTTATACTGCCAAGTGCAATCACAGTATTAATTAATGAATATTTTTTAGTATCTACTTTATGAGCCCCATCTACAAGCCTTCAAGAGAACACACACAAAAAAAACATATGGGTACGGCCCATCTCTAAGAAGCTTAACATACAGGGGGAGAAATATAACTAACAGCCATGGAACAAAATAATCAACAACAAACAGCACTGTGTAACTCAGAGCTAAGTGGTGCTGTAAATAGCTCTTTTAAACCAAGAAAGTTTGAAAATAAAAATTTTAAAAACGAAGCACAATCTGAGTCAGACCTTGAACATGGGTATGAGTTACACTGTTTTAAAAAGGGGGAGCAGCAAAATATTCGGGACCCCTCCTGTCTCCAAGGAGCTATTCCTAGTCCCCATTCCCCCATTCCTTTTCTCCAGTGTATTTTCCTACTCTTAAATAAGAAGAGGGGAGAGGACAGCTCATAGCTGAACATAAAGGGGAGACACCTGAGCAAAGAAAGAGCAGCTGGGCAGGGAGCTTTGAAGATGTACTATATTTCTATGCCTGTAACAAACACCTGTGGTAATCCAACTTGTAAAGAGAAAAGATTCATTTTCACTCACAATTTTGGAAGTTCTGGGTCATGATCAATTGGCTCCATTTCTCCGGGCCTGTGGCAGAACATCCTGCTGGGAGCCCGTGGCAGATCAAAACTGCTCAGCTCACAGCCAGGAAGTGGGAAGAGGAAGAGCGAAAGGCCACGGGGCCCCTACCGCCCACTGGACCCACTTCAAGGCTCCACCACCGTTCACATGTGCAATCCAGGACCAAGTCTTTAGCACAAAGGCCTTTGAAGGATGCTCTAGATACCAACTGTAGCTGTGTTTGCTCTCTAGAGAAACAGAATCAATACTGTGTCTGTGTGCATGTGCATGTGATTTACTAGACACCTTACAGAATTACCTAAAGAATCCACAGCGGCCATCTGCACACTACAGAACCAGAGCATCCACCAGCTGCTCCACCCAAGAAGCTGAAAGCCACAGCACAACAGGGACCAAGGAAGCAGTGCCGGCCTGAGGCGAAAGGCCTGGGAGCTGTCCAGGGAGCTGCTGGTGTGAGTCCATGCTGAAAGGCTGAGGGACCTAGAAAATGATGCCCACAGGTGACAGCAGCAGCAAAAGACACACCTGCTCAAGAAGAATTGAGCTCTGAAACACAGACTGACTTCCTCCTTCCTCCCCTTTTCAGTTCACCTAAGCTTCAAGCCTAGCAGACAGTGCCATGCACAATCAGCATGGACCTTCTCCCCTCAGTCGTCCATCTCTAGAAACATCCCATAGTACACCCAGAAGCACATTTCACTGATTTCCTAGATGTCTCTTAATTCAGTGTGACAATCAGCATCACAACAGCAGAAATCATCTGGTAGACAGGAGGCTAACAAGAAGACCACTAGCCTGCCTAAATGCAAGGCCCGAGTTGGAGAACAATATGGAACAGTGGGGTGGACTCAAACTACGAAGAACCTACACCCAGGCCATGTACTGCCAAAAGCTTCCCCCACTGAAAACAGCAACATTACAAACTGAAGTGCAAAACAACTAGTACACCAGTTACTGTGGCAAAGCACAAAGTCAGGTATATAAGAAACAGGTTTATTTTTGTATAATTGAGTTTAATTTTTGTTTTCAGGTCTCCACTCCGCTGAAAGTAAAAACTAAATTTCAGTCAACTCAAGGTAATCTTAATGCCAGGTTTTCCCTTGCCCAAGAGTTACAGCTAAATTCTAAAGAATTACAAAACATTAGCTTTGGAGGTAGGGAAAGGAAAGGGTAGGTGGAAGTCAATACCCTTTATCCTGCAAATATTCAAAACTTCAAAAGTCAAGAATCTGACTCTTTTATGGAATGGGATATGCTGCATTTATGTTTTTCTGAAAAAATAAATCAGATTTTCAAACAAAGGGGTAAGTATGATAAGAAATAGCAGGGCACTGTTTGATACCTCTAACTGCTATCACGTCAAGTTAAGTAGGTAATAAACTTAACTTGAATTAACTGATCTTTGGGAACAGAGAATAAATTTAGAGATAGAAAATCTGGCAGGAATGTTGACAAAAGTAGGAGGTACTGAATAAGAAAGGAAATAAAATCCATTTATGGTTTTTTAACTTTAGCATGTTCCCAATATCAATTTCCCAAAATCTGGGCATGATCAGTATAGAAGTCAACTTAGAGTGGATTTTCAACTTGGTTTGAAATACATTCACACAAATTTCTCTAGTTTAAGATGGCAATTTTAAACAGCAGCAAAAGGAATTCAAATCTTATTGTAGGAGTTAGCACTATTGAGTTGTTTCTCAGCAAATATTCACTATGCAATTTTTCAAATATGATTATGTTTTAAACAGTCATACAGTTTTATTAAAGGAAAAACTTATTTAAAAGTTTGTAGAATCCTAAAACGTTGAAGTCTGCCATGGCATTCCATTTCTCCATTTAGTGGTCTCTTCTATTGGAGGAATAGGTACTGTACATGAATTACTTATTCTTTAAAAAAACATTTAGCTTGGAAAGAGATCAAAAAAGTGTTGTGGTATTGCAAATGTGATGAGCTGTGAACTCACAAATGTATCTAATACTACCTACATCTCTGCTTATTTCTAGAGAAATATAACTGAGTCAATTGTAATATTAAAAAGGCAGAAGCACTGGAATAACTGAAGTAAACAATGGACAGAAATATGTTTTCATATGGACAATTATTAGGTCAGCTTCAGCAAAATTAGCAGACTCTAAGAAGTGAAAATTCAGTAACAGAAAACAAATACTTAAAGGAAAACATTTTGGGATTATCCATACCCAAGAAAAACACAGCACCAGAGATTCAGGATACGCCAGGACACCTGGCTTCTGAAATATATTTCCTTTCAGTAGAAGTAACTGGATGAAAAAAGGATAAAAGACATGAAAGGATAGCTGGTGTGTAGAAGATCTTATCCTGCCCCAACTCCCTGCTTTGTTGAGGTTTCTCCCACACCTGAAAATTTTCATTTATAAACTAAGAATAATGGCATGTTCCCAAATAACATTTTATTTGATTAAGTTTATTGGTACAATTTATATAATGATCATATTCATCATAGAGAATTGTACCTGTATATGATATATTTCAATTCCTCTTTTTTCCCCAACCCCCTCCCTTCAACCCCAATCCCCATATTTACAAAGTTTTGTTTCCATTTATCCTTTTTTATTTTTTCTCCTTTTCCCTTCCTTCTTTTCCCCCTACTCCCTGCTCAGTTCCTCTTTCCTTTTGAACAAATTCTTTCTATTTCACAATACCTATTGTACATTTTGGTCCTTATTTCTCTTTTAAATTCTCATACCAGGGAGACAATGTGATATCTACACGTGTTTGTCCTATTTATTTCACCTAACAGTATGGGCTCAAGGTACATCCTTTTTCCTAGAAATGTCTCAAGTTTATCCTTCTTTATGAGTCAGTAATACTGCACTGTGAAAAAAAAAAACACATCTTTTATCTATTCCTCGGTTAATGGGCATTTGGGTTGTTTCCAAGATTTAGCTGTTACAAACTGTGTTGCTATAAACATGAGTGCACATGTATCACTGTGCAATGATGTTTTTAAATGTTCTTGAAAGATACCCAGAAGAGGAATATCTGGGTCAAACGGTACCTCTAACGCTACGCTTTGAGGAATCTCCACACTGATTTCCACAGTGGTTGCACCAGTCTACATTCCGATCAACAGTGGAGCAGAGAGTGGCATGTGACCAGTGCAGACTCCAGGAAGAGAAACGTGTGCCTCCCGAGAACCCGCCACATTGGGTCAGAGAAGTTCGAAAAGGAAGACAACTAGCCTGCCTTCCTAATGAGTGGTGCACAACTGGCACAGACTCCAGGAAGAGAAAGATATGTGCCTCCTGTGAGCCTACCAACATGCGGGCTAAAAATCAAGGACCCCCACTTTCCGCCCGTAAGCAACCTGCTGGTTCAGAGGACCAGCTAAGTTGATAGCAACTAAGGTACATGAAGCAACTAAATTCTTGTACTGTTTGGTTGATTTTGCAGGCCTGGGGCCGGCAGTCTGAGCATCTCTTGGGAAGATGACAGTACGCAATGTAGCAAATATGGGGGATTCCCTTCTGTCTTGTCTTTGAGGCCCAATATTGTTCTCACTGTTTTGCTTTATTCTGATTTTTTTTTTTTTGGCTTTATTTCATATTCTGTTTTGGTTTTGTTCTGTTTTGTTTTTGGTTTGATTTTACTATACCTGATGGAATGGTCAACTATTGTGAAGATAACAAGGTATACTATAGTAACTAGTATCTTGCTTTGAAGTTCTTTACCAGTTCAACTGTTTTATTTTGATTGACTTTGTTCTGTTGTGTTTTGTTGGATTATCTTTAAAATAAAATTTAAAAAAAAACAACACTGGGGCAGAGTTCCTTTTTCCCCCCAAAGCCTCACCAGCAACTGTTATTGGTTGATTTTTTGATGACAGCCATTCCTTCTGCAATGAGATGAAATCTCAGCACTACTTTAATTTGCATCTCTAGAATGACCAGTGGTGTTAAACATTTTCTCATATATTTATTTGCTGTTTGTATTTCTTCATCTGAGAAGTTTAAATTCATTTCAGATGCCCAAGTTTTAATTTGGGGATTGGTTGGGGTTTTTTTTTCAATTCTTTATATGTTCTAGATATGTAAGTCCTTAGTTGAGGGACAAGTGGCTAAAATTTTTTCCCACTGTGAGTTGTTTTTGTACTCTCTTGGTAATTTTTTTTCTGTACAAAAGCTTTTTAACAGGATGAGATTCCAGATGTTGATTCTTTGTATTACTTACCATATGATCAGGGTTTTGTTCATGAACACCTACACCTATGTCTTCAAGGGTTCTGCCTATCCGCTCCTCCAGATTTAGTGTTTTTAATATTTAGATCTTTAACTCATTTTGATTTTACATTACTGCATGGTGATACACATGGGTCTAGTTTTAGTCTTCAGCATGTGGAATTATTCTAGTCAATTATTCTACCAACATTTATTAAAGAGGTTATTTTTCTAACAGTGAATGTGTTTGGCACTTCTGTCAAAGATAAAATGACTTAGTAGGTCTGAAGTTGCTTCTGCATCTTCTAACATGCTCCACTGATCTTCAAGTCTGGGTTTTTGTTGTTGTTTTCACTGCTATGCTGTTTTATCACAGTAGCTTTGTAGTACAATTTCAATTCAGGGACTGTGATGCTCTTGCCATGCCTTTGCTGCCCAGATTGTTTTTGCTACTCTAGGTTTCTACCTGTTCCAAATGAATTTCAGGAATGTTTTCTCTAGATCTGTGAGGTATACTGGTGGTATTTTGATTGAGATTGCACTAAATCTGCATAACAATTTTGGGAGTGTGGCCATTTTTACTATGTTGGTTCTTCCTATCTATGAGTATGGGATATCTTTCCATTTTCTGGTATCCATTTTGATCTCCTTTTTCAAAGTACTACAGTTTTCAATTCATAGATCTTTTACATGGTAAGACTGATTCCTAAACATTTCATTTTTTTTTTTGGATGCTATTGTGAAGGGTGTTATTTTCCTAATTTCTTTCTCAGTGAGGGTCTTAGTTACTTTTCACTCATTGCTGAGACAAAATACCTGATGCTCAAAATTAGGAACAGAAAGGTTCATTTTTTTACAGTTCTTAGAGATTTCAGTCCATATTCAGCTGGCTGCAAGGCAGGGTGGCATGGTGGGGCAGCCATTCATGGTGGCATCCAAAACAGCAAGGAGCAAACCGGCGAGAGAGAAAACACACCTTCTTCTCACCCTTACACTGTATGTCGGCTCCACCCCTGGCAGGTGCAGCACTCACACTGCCAATCCCAGCGCCAGACAACAAACCAATCACAAATGCCAGACTCAGTCACATCCATGCCATGATTACATAAGACTTGGCGGGGCCACAGGACCATAACCATAACAGTGAGTTTGTTGTTTGTGTACAGGAATGCTATTAATTTTTGAGTGATGATTTGTATCCAGTTACACTACTCAATTTGGTTACTACAAGATTTGGTGAAAGATTTTGAGGTCTTCTATTTAGGTAGCCTCATGTCTTCTTCAAATAATGATAATTGAACTTCTTCCTTTCCTATCTGTATTCCTTTTATTTCTTTCTCTTGTTTTATTGCTCTGGTTAATGTTTCCAGAACAATATTGAATAGGCATGGTGATAGTGGACATCCTTGTCTTGTTTCTGATTTTAGAGTGAAAGCCATTGGTTTTTGACCATTTATGATGGTATCGGCTGTTGGTTTGTTATAGATGGCTTTTAAGAGATTGAAGTAAAGACTATCATTCCAATTTTGGTTTTTAAAATGAATTGGTGTTGGACTTTATCAAATGCTTTTTTGGCATATATTGAGATGATTTTGTGATTTTTATCTTTGAGTCTGTTGATATGATGTATTACATTTATTGATTTGCATATGTTAAAACATCCCTGCATCCTTGAGATGAATCCCACTTGGTCATGGTGTATAATCTTTTGGATGATTTTCTGTATTCTGTCCGCCAGTATCTTATTAAGGATTTCTGCATCTATGTCCCTTAGGCAGGTTGGCCTGTAGTTCTCTTTTTCGGTTGGGTCTTTCTCTAGTTTTGGTATCAGGGTAATACTTGCTTCCAGGAATGATTTTGGGACTACTGCTTCCCTTTCAATTTCATTAAAGAGTTTCAGCATTAGCAGCATCAGATCTTCTCTAAATTTCCTGCAGAATTCAACAGAATTCATCAGGGCCTGGGATTTTCTTTGTAGGTAAGTTTTTAATTACATTTTCAATTTCATTGACTGATAATGCATTATTTAGAATTTTTATATCTTCTTGTTACAATTTTGGCAATTCATATGTATCTAGGAATCTGCCCATTTCTTCTGTGTTTTCCATCTTATTAGAGTATAGGTTCTCAAAGTAGGTATTGATGATCTGGATTTTCTCAGGATTCATTGTTATTTCAACCTTTTCATTCCCATTTGCATGAATTTGCATCTTTTCTTTCCTCTTTTTGATAAGGTTGGCTAAGAGTTTATCACTTTTATTTAATCTTTCAAAGAATCAACTCTTCAATTCATTGATTCGTTGTAGTACTTCCTTAGTCACAAGTGCACTGATTTCTGCTCTTGCATGAGCTTTGGGCTTGATTTGTTCTCCATTTTCTAGAAGTTTGAGCTTCAACATTAAGTTGTTTATTTGAGCTCATTCTATTTTCCTGATGTGAGAATTTGCCACTATAAATTTCCATCTTAGGACTGCTTTCATTGCATTCCATAAGTTCTGGTATGATGTACTGGCAAATCATTTAATTGCAGATACTGTTTAATTTCTTCTTTAATTTTCTGTGTGACCCACTGGTTGTTCAGGAGGGTGTAAATTTTCATGTGTTTATGTAGTTCTGTGGTTTCTTTTGCCACTGATTTCCACTTTCATTGTACTGTGGTTCGATAATATACACAGGATAATTTCAGTTCCTCTACATTTACTGAAGCATGATCTATGGGTTAGTATATGGTTTATTTTGGAGAATATCCCATGTGCAGCTGAGAAGAATGTGTATTCTGATGATGTGGGGTGGAACACTCTGTAGATATCTACTAAGTTCATTTGTTTACAGGTTTGGTTTAGTTCTGGTATTTCTTTTTGATTGTTTGTCTAGTTGATCTATTTGTGACAGTGGAGTATTAAGGTCCCCCATTACAACTGTGTTAGTGCTTATTTGGTTTTTTTCATGTCCATTAATATTTGTTTTATGTAGTTTGGTGCACCAGCATTTGGTGCATATATATTTATGATTGTCATCTATTCCTCTTTTTCTTGGAAATTTCCCTTAACAAAAAAGTAATGACCTTCTTTGTCTCTTTTGATCAGTCTTAGCTTGAAGTTCATTTTGTCTGCTTTCTTCTAGGTTCTTGCTACATGGAATACTGTTTTCCATCCTTTGACTTTCAATCTATGAATTTCTTTTTAAATTAAATGTGTTTCTTATATGCAGCATATTGTTGGATCCTGCTTCTTGATTCATTCTGTTTCCTTTGATTGGTGAATTTACACTGATGGTTGCAACTGATATGTACTGGCTTACCCTTCTCATATTATTTTCCTGTTATTGATTCCCTGTCTTTCCCTTCTGTTTTAATAGCTTTGGCCTTATCAGGTGGCCTCTACTGGTATTCTTGTAATTGTGGTCTTCATTTTCTCTAAAATATCCTTCCCAGCACTTGGGAGGTTGAGGCAGGAGGATATCCAGGAATTTAAGACCAGCCTGAGCTACATAAGTGAGTTCAAGGACAGCCTGCACTACACAGTGAATCCTTATCTCAGAAAAGTCAAAATAAACAAAATAAAATATCCTTCAAATCATCTTGGAGAGCTGGCTTGATGGTCATGAATTTCTTCAGTTGTTCTTTGTCATCTTATTCCTCCATGGATTTTGAACAATTGTTTTGCCAGGTACATTCATCTGAATTGAAGGTTATTTTTAGGACTTGAAATATCTCACTCCAATCTCTTCTTGACTTGAGGGTCTGTATTGAGAATTCTGCTTTGATTCTGATGGGCTTTCTTTTATAGGTGATTTGTTTCTGTTCTCTAACTGCTTTTGATATTCTGTCCTTGTGCTGAATTTCTAGAATTGTGATTATTATGTGCCTTGATGTAGATTTCTTTTTTAGTCATGGCTATTCGGAATTCTATATGCTTCACTTACTTGTATGTAAGTCTTTATCCATGTTTGGAGAGTTTTCTTCCATTATTTCTGTAAAGAGATTTTTTTATGGCATTTGCACTATCTCTAGCTTTCTTATTGACTTCAATCAATCTTATGTTGTTCTTCTTTGCTTCATCTTATAGCTGTTGGATTGATTTTTTCATGGTCCTTTCCTTTTTAAAATATCCTGTTTTCATGGTCACTAGGCACAATCCTGTCTTCTAGATCTGATAATCTATCCTTGCCTTCAATCTGTTGCATATAGTTTTAAATTCAATGAAATTTTTAATCTCCTAGATTTTTGTTTGAATCTGTTTCATGGATTCCATTTCTTTCCTATTTGGGCATTCATGACATCTGCTGTTTTCCCAAACTACTCTATTTTTTTAACTGGTATCTGTTCTAATGTTTTTCATTTAGACCATCATTTCTTTTTTAACCTAAGAGATTATTTTTTCTATAGCCTCATGTATATCTTTTTTTTTTTTTTCACTGTTGTTGTTATCACTTCAGAAAGTTCCAGTGAGTGGCTTCTAATTTTCTCTCATTTTGCTCTGGACTTGTCCTGAGTGGCCTGGAGGTCTGTGGTTGCATTTTGCTTCTGTGTCTTGTCATTTTATATTTTCTACTTTTTATTTTATTCTGTGTTGATTCTTGTGGATTTCTTATGGGTAGATAGCTTTAACACTAGTATCAAGGCTTGTCTAGTTGAGGACTATTCCTCAAGGAGATCTTCTAGGTGTAGGTGTTTCTTGTTCTTTGTGTCTATCCCAAGAAACAATTAAGGATGAGAAGTTGCTATCTATTTGAGTCAGCACTCAGTCCTTTGGTTCTGGACTATGGTGATGATTATGAACCTAGACGATCACAGTGTTGTCATCTAAGGGAGAAAAACTGATTATGACAGGTATAACATCCTGGCTAAAGTAGTACAGTTAGCAATAACAATAGCATCAAACACAGCCTAGCTACTGACACATTGTCATAACTATTAACTTGCTACCTTTAATCACAGGGGCAAGTTCTATAGTTATATAACAAAATCCAACATACACCAGAAACTTGTATGCAATGATTTTCTCCTTAGTAGAATGATTGTTAGGAGGAGGATTTAAAAGGAACAGGAGAGAAGATAGAAGAATGAGGACAAATATAGTAGAAGCAAGGCTGGAGGGCAAAGGATGATCATCCAAGTTTTAAGAAACTGGGAACACAAGACAGAAAAATGCAAGAGAAAGCAAAAGAATACCAAATTGAACCAGAATATCCACTCACATGAAAATATTATAAAATCAAGAGAGACAGTTAAGGAGAGAAAAAAAGAACAAATAGAAGAAAACAAAAAGAAAGGTAAAAAACCTAAATAGTAAAAAAAGAAAATGAATAACAAACTCAACCAGACAGAAAAAGGAAAGTCAAACAAACAAAGAAAAAGAAAAATAATAAAATTTCTCTTTGTGTACACAGTTCTGTAATAATGCTCAAGTCGGATCCCAGAAACGTGCCGTGTAATTCTGCCAAGTTTACAGGAGGATTTGTGCTGTGTGTGGGTCTGGTCTCGGCCTCTGGATATGTGGTCTGGGACTGGTCTTAAGTGGACAACATTCTGGATGTCCACTTCTCCTTACCGTGACTGTCTCTGTGGCCCTCTCCCAGTTGCTGTGGTGCTCTCGGGTAGGGAAAGCCCAGGATTGCCCCTCAACCTGTGCACAGCTGGCTCTTTCTGGACCTTGCACAGTTTCCTCAGTTCCACATCAGTGACTCCTCTTCACATGCTGGCTGTTAGGAGGGAGCAGTGCCCTTGTCTCACCGCAAACAAGCTGCTTGCCTGCTTAGGCCGCTAGGCCGAGACTGCTCTGCTGGTCTCAGATCAGTGGGACACTACCAGTCCTTTGTATTGAGGGCTAAGACTGGCTTTGGGTGGCCACTGGAGTGGAGTCTAGGCGGTGCCAGCCCCTCTATCTGTCAGCAGAATTCTCCCTAGTCTCCCCCCACCTGCTGGCAGTCTATTCTGACTGGACGGCTCTTCCCTCATTCCATTGGAGACATTGGCAGTGAAGCGATCCGGGACTGTTCTGCTACCAGAGATCACCCTGAGCCCTCTGAAATAAAATGGTGGCCCTTCCTGCCAGCTTCTATTCTACATGTCTGTGTGCCTGAGCACAGTGCCAGGTTACCTCACGCACAAACCCTGGGCTCGTACTGGTGCCACTGCTTCAGACTTTTCTGCACTGGGCTGCTGGTCCTGCCTGTGGTGTGTGCTGTACTCTCCAATAACATTTATACCATTAATGCCTAACCTTTTAGAGACGGGTGCTCAAACTGCAACCCAAAACCCACGTATTTATCACAAAGTGCCAGCACTGCAATTAAAACTGAATATTGACATTTTAGTTTAGAAAAAACAACTCATACATTAACATCTTTTGTCTTAAAAGAAAAACAACACACCATGTCATAAATCCACCACCACCAATTTATCCTATTCAATTAAAATCACCTAAAATTCAAATTATGATTGCTGTACACTAAAGACAAATACTAAAACAGGAGAAATTCTCCAAACCATAAGAACAGAAAAGAAGAACTCCAGTGTTTTGTTTTAGGGCCTCTCATTAGCTTAAGATTTGGGGGTTATTCCTGTCCCTCTCATCAATGTCAAATGGCCAAGGAAAAACAGCCAATTAGTTCTGTGGAACCCACCGCAAGTTACACAGCTCTGGATGCTTGATTTCCCCATGGTCCTGCAATCCAAAAAATCCTAAAAAGTACAACCTCCTCAAATGATATATTTGTTACAATCTAACACTTAAACTTACTCAAACTGTAAATACTGGAGTATAGTTCATCTCACTTTTGCATCTTCAACTCTTACCACTTTTTCTGATTTCCAGTGTACTTATACTTCTGACCAAACTTATTACTTACTCTGATTAATGATTATGGGTCTTCTGTCCCAGCTAAATACAGATTCCATGTAGCCAAGGATCTTCATATTTTCACATTAGAAAATACTTTTCAACAGTTGTTGATCAGTTTAGTTTGTTATTGCTAAGTTTATAGATACTCTAGTGTAACGTTTGGGAGACAGGAGTCAAGGATAAATGAAACTTTTCCAAATATGTAGCCCAGAGTCTCGCTGGCATAAAAGCAAATTAGGAGAACTAACAAATGGACACTGTCAAAATCCAGCTAAAGTCAGAAACAAAAATTCAGTTAATAAGAAATTAACATCTCCTTAAAGTAAAGCAGGAATAAAGTATATATCACCAAATGAGTGGAGAGTTGGAGTCCATCACCATCAGGTGACATGAGAACTTCGGTAAATTCTGGGTAAAAAACCCATGGAATTGAGAAAGGCACCCAAAGCCTGCTCTGCCTGGCTGTTCCCACTTGTAAAATAACTATCAATTCTCTCCATTTTAAATGCCCATTTTTAATTTGGCTCTCTCTGCTCGAGCTCTCGTCCCCAGTGTGGTCTTCTCTCTGCTCTTCTCTCACACCGGCACAGGGCCCCCCCCGGCAGGGAGCGAAGTCTGCCACATGCAGGGAGAGAAACCAGGCCTCTCGTGCTCACCAGCGTATGCCAAGCCCAGCAGTGGGCTGGCACACATAAATGAGTCCTGATGTGAATAGAGTGGGGCACAGACAGCCCTAGCATTAACCATTCTATGTATAAGACACTGGGCACGCACCCAAAAGCAAAATGTACTTGGTGCATCGGGATAAGTCCTCTCTCAAAAGCGGAGAAAATGCTTTTCTCTGTCAAGTGTGTGTGTCAGGAGTTTCGTGCCTTGGAATCTGGTGACACTAGGCTCTGGTAAAAGATTAAACAAAGGCATGCAATAAAGACTCAAGTCATTTCTCTATGCTGACTTGTCTGAGTTCCTGAAGAGCTGGTGTCACAGCAACTTTAAACTCCAAACCAAGTGGGCCATCCTGACCTCTAATGTTCCTTCTACTTGTAATGGCCTACGCTTGAATCCCTACCACAGACTCTCCAGCACCAATCTATTAGTAACAGCTATGCTGAGCACTGTATGGACTACTAAGTAAAAATATGAGATAATAAATGGTAGGATACAATTAGGACGGTAAGGTACTCAGACTGACCTTGAAGGGTTTAGGATTTAGAGAACCAAGAGAAGTTTTAAACAAGAGCAAGGACTCATGCAGAGAAATAGAGCTGAACACAGCAAGTTTCAAAACAGAGGATGCCAGACTAGCTGGAGATAGGGCTCATGCAGAAGAGCTAGAGGAGGTAAAGTGAGTCGGCCTCCTTCCAGGGCACCTTAAACACAGGATAAGAAATGTGGTATTGTGGGCAATACAAACCCTTAATAAAAGCATTAATGCAAAGGATCCAATGACAGAGCAGTACTGTGGTTATAGTACCTAATCTCATCTCCTTTCTTCACTACAAAAGTCAGTCATGTGACTGGCTTCCTCAAAGCGAATTCTGCACATCTCTGATTTTGTCTTGTTCTTTAAATTCCCCTTCCTCCCTTTCTCCAGTCTATACTGGCTCCTACATTATCACTGCACCACAGAGCCTATTCTCTGTCTTTCATTCTACAACCTTTCTTCTCTGCCACATTTTGAGTTCATCTCATTAAAAACATGCTTGTCAGGATATCTAGTTATCATGCTGGTAAGAAAAAAAAAAAGCAGTAACAACAATAGCAGCAGTAAAAATGCCCGTCTCCTTTTCCAGTTTAAAGGTTTCTCAATTTCGATCAGTTTACCTAAAAGATTAGGTTATTAATTGACAATCTCTCAAAGCAAGCCTAGAAATAGCTCAACCCTCCTTCTAAGACCAAACAAGCCTCATCCTAATTGCTCTAATTACATGAAGAACATAATGAGATACAGCAGCAGATGGCTACAGATTAAGTTCCACAGAAAATAAATTCTATTGCCTCTTATTGAAGAATCTTTGTCTTAGAAAAAAAGTTAAAATTAAATCATTTGTTCACAAAGCCAAATATACCTTTAAATGTAATCACACTTTATTTTCTTCAATAATATGATGTTTCCTTTAAAAAAAAAAAAAAAGCATTCACTCATTTCATGTGGCTTTATGTTACAAATTTGTAACCTTGCTGAACCAAAAAGGGGGAGGGGAAATATTCATTTACAGTTGTTTTTTAGGAGTCTGTAAAACAATTCACCTATTTCTACAAACTTGCATTGTAATTTCAAAAATGTGCCCTATCAAATGTAAAACTGGGGAGGTTATTTGGGTCTAACAACAAAAAATCTCTGTCTAAAACATTATGAACTCCAGCTTTTCACAAAAGATGGAATGTCAGACTTCCAGCCACCATTCAATACTCACTACCAATGCAAATTCGAGTTCTAAAACTATAGTCATCGTACCCTTAAAAATTAGTTTGTTTTCCTACCTCATGTGCATGGCCATGGCGGGGTGTGTGTGGCAATAAACTCAAACCTTCAAACTATCTTTTCGACTCCTCTCATGCTGTTGTATCTGTACTATTAGATAAAGGTCCCTAATGCCTGACTACAAAACCGCCGTCCTCACTGAAGTGCCCAGGGCGCTCCTCGCCTCCTCCCCAGTCTCACACAGAATGCGTCCACCACTGCAGCCATGATCTGGGGCTCCAAGAAGGCGCCGCAAAAAAGTGGGTGCCAGAAACAAGAGCAAAACTCCAGCTACTAGGAAAACTAGGGACAAGAGACTTTTCATTCCGGTGTGAAGACAGACAATCTTCTGAAAAGTAGATATAGGTAACTTTCCTTTCCTCAAATTACAAGCCTTTTATTTCAGTTCTAATGTAATCACTACCCAAATTGTTACTACGCGTCCACGTTTCTACTACCATAGCCCTCTGCAATGAACAGAAGAGGAAAGCAAGTTGTGGGAATCTCTCCGACCTCCCATCCTACCCGTGTGCCACCTGCACCTCAGTATCAGACATACTTCTCATAATTGCATCCTTCACCCATGGTGATTAGTCTAAGACGCAAACTTCCTGTCACCTTTCTCTGTTAAAAAAAAAAAAAGGAAAAAAGATACTGAATTTTATTATCTTCTGTCTTAGTTACTTTTCGCTCGTTGTCGAGACAAAATACCTGATGCCCAAAGTTAGGGAAGGAAAGGTTTATCTTTATAGTTTCTCGGGAGTTTTAGTTTATACTTAAGTTGGCTCCAATGCAGCGTGGCGGGGCAGGTCTGCCTTTCATGGCAGCTGTGAGCAGCAAGGCACTGGCGAGAGAGAGAGAGAGAGAGAAAGAGAGAGAGAGAGAGAGAGAGAGAGAGAGAGAGAGAGAGAGAGAGAGAGGCGGAAGCGGAAGCGAACAAGAGGAAGACCCGCCTTCTATTACACAGTATGTCGGCTCCACCCCTGGGCGGGTACAGCAAACTGAACACAAGCAAGCGCCAGACTTAGCCCCATCAAAAGTATGTGATGACTTGGGGGGACATAGCAACCGAACACAAGCAAGCGCCAGACTTAGCCCCATCAAAAGTATGTGAGGACTTGGGGGGACATAGCAACCGAACACAAGCAAGTGCCAGACTTAGCCCCATCAAAAGTATGTGAGGACTTGGGGGGACATAGCATACCCAATACATCTTCTCTGATTTGGAAATGGGACACTAAAAAAAATACTTGGGTAACATTTGTTTTTTCCATCCTGCCATTTTCTTATGAAGTGCACACACAGGATATGTGGCCAATGACCCAATAATGTTATGAATGATATTTTTTTTTACATCTCAACCTGTATTAACAAATGAAACTGACCTGGCTTATATGCTAAGTAAGTCTCCACAATACCTGATTTGGGTTTTTCTTATACTTTATTTTGGTATTTCTTTGCTCATCTTCATGGGTCAATATGAGAAATGCATGAATAATTAAAACTGGAAAGGAGAAAAACGATACTGAGAACATTTTGAGAAGCCCCATTCTTCTTCACAAGTGTTTAAAGATACTTGAAAACTCACTTCTGGAGAATGAAAACCCATTACCATGTTGTGTGGAAACTGCTGGGACAATGGGTGACAATATTTTTTCATTCACCAGGTTTCTCCCAGTGACCATCTGATGTAATCATGGAGGTCCAGTCCTAACGACTTCCTTCGCTGTAGCGAATTCTTACAATTTCCTGTTGCCTCAGCACCCACTGCTGAGGCTTTCTCATACCAGAAGCAAGGCTTAGTCCTCTGACAAGGCTTCTAGTTCTCCCTCTCCCCATTTCTCCATGGGATCCATCCAGACAGCTCCTTGTACAACTGCAAGAACTCGGAGTGACTGACTGGAGGGTGTCGCTCAGGGACACAGTGACTCTAACCTAAAACCACAGACCCTCCAGGAGAGAGAAGGCCAGGCGAGCCAGGTAAAAAGATAAAAGCCACTGCAGTTGAGGATTTACATTAATCCCATTGTACAGCTTAGGGAATACAACCTTATTTTTCCAATGATTTCCTCTACACTAACAACAAAATAATTTATGATGATGGTGATGTTGATGATGATGATAACGACAATAAATTACTCTGAAATACTCCCAAAATCATCAGAAGATATGCTTAGCCACATTGGAACATGGCTTGACGTTATATAAAGTATCACATTAAAGCTTACGCCCTTCAAAGTTTGATCATTTAATTTCAAAACTGTATTTCAAACCAAAAGACACTATGGGAATTGAGGGAGAAAAGGAAGATAATAACATTCTATTTCCATTAATGAGAGAGCTGCAATGGAAGGAAAGTGGCGGGGGGAGGGGGGAATCTAATGTACAATTTGGATGACAGCTTCATTTGTGATATAAATTTGTGTGTCTTTCACAGTGTAAGGACAGAGGATCCATTTTGTTGTTTCTGACATCATTATTATCAATTAAAATTAAGTTAGAAAGTTGCATCTCTGGCCCTGACCTCTGTTAAGCCCCAGAACCATGTAGCAAACTGCCTGCCTGTAATCCCTTCCCTTTGATCACATCTCACAAGCAGAACAAATTCAATTTGTCTGAAACCCAATTTATTGTCTTTCCCCCAAACCTGACCCTCCTTCATTTACCATTCCAATTCAAAGCACCCAAAACAAGAACCTAGACCATTCACACTTGGCATTTCCAACCTTTACAGTGAGGCTC
Source organism: Dasyprocta punctata (assembly GCA_004363535.1). NCBI lineage: Eukaryota > Metazoa > Chordata > Mammalia > Rodentia > Dasyproctidae > Dasyprocta > Dasyprocta punctata. Next base: position 3,584 of record RJWM01021200.1, on the reverse strand, counting down.
TCATAGATCTTACCTCTAAAATTACTCCCACTTGGCCTCCTCCGACGAATCCTTTCTGCCATTCACTCTCAGTTCAGCCCCCATCACTGCTCCTCTTAAACTCAGTACCAGCTCCTTAACACACCTCCTCCTCCTCAGCTTGTCTCCCTCCAATACACTGTGCACCAGCACCAGAGTGCTTCTTCTAAAAAGCAGATTTGATCATGTCACAACAGAGTAGAGAGCCTTGGAATGAATGCCCTCCATTCTCAATAGGATATAAATCAAGTTTCTTAGTAAGACAAAAGCCTTCCTTCCAAGGACTGGCCACGAACAGCCTCATCTTCCACCTGGAGCCACCTCACACCAGGAGTACTCCCCAATTAAGCAAGCCTGAACAACTTGCAATTGAACACGCAAAGTTACTTTATACTTTCAAAAATCTTCTCTCATACACTTCTCTCTGCCTGGAATGTGCCCTCCTCTGCAATGGGCTGCAATTGACTCCAAAGTCCATTGCTTCAGGAACTCCTACCTGACTTTTTGCCCCCCTCACACCTCCTCTCCCGCTTCACAAGATCAAGTGCAAAGCAACCCAGTGTCTCTGCAAAGCAACCCAGTAACACCTCCGCGGCACCAGCACACTCCCAGGTCTGCTTACTGATCTGTTTCTTACTCATCAGATGGTAAAGTGGCCAAGGAAGTTATCTACTCCACCCACAGTGCCTGGTATGCAATAAATGCTCACTGAACTAAACTGCATTCCATTCATCAAGTGCAACTTTTACTTCATGCTATTTGTAACATTTTCTCTTACTTTTCAACATAGGCACAAGTAATAAATTTATAGTAATATTATGAATGCTCAATCTTATAGGAAAGCAGAAAGGAGGCTTCGCAGAGGTCTTCCCAGGTTAGCAGTACACCACACCAAGGACCACTTTCACCATGTTATTTAATATTTAATGTAGCCATTAAGTTAAGTAGAGGCAGTATCCTTCCAAGAAGGAAACCACAGCTTACAGAAGACAGAAAACTCTCTCAAGGTTACATGGCTGGGAATTGAATGGGTTCATACTGAAGGACAGGTTTTACATGAATTCAAAGTGCTTCTCACTTAAAAGCAGGAATGCAGAAATTCAACAGAATGAAACAGAAAAACCAAGAATTAGAAGAGAAATGTCTCCAACTTCCTTTCCAGTCCTGGTTTTCTCTTTTCTCCACATTCCACAGCAAAGTAGGTTAACTCTGGGTAATGGGGTCATTCAAGACCATAAAGAAAGTTAAGGTTAGTGGGTCAAAAATATTTAAGCATTAATTAGTTTCATTCCACCAGACATCCATCCACTAAGTCCTTGCAAACCATCTCATAAACATGTGGCCAGAAAAACATGTTACAACACCAAGCACTAACTAACCTTCCTAATGAACCTTTAACATTTTGGTAAATGAACAATATTGCCAAAGAGGGCCAAGGCTCAGGTCTGCAAATGAAATGCAAAATGGAAAGTCTAAGTAGAAAAGTGAGGCCACCTAAGTGCAAAAGTTATTTGTTGTTCTTATCCTAGAGAATGAGGGTGCTTCTACCCCAGGAAATGAGGAAGAACTCGCTGCCTCTCACACACACCCCAGGCTTGCGGACACTGGGCCAAAGTGTGGACCTAAGTGGGTGAGTCAGGACTTCAAGTTCAGGAACTAGGACAAAAACAAGTAGAATATCTTCCATTTCTGGAAGTCCTGCCCTGGTAGTGCAAAGCCATAATAAAAACATGTCTGTCTTACTCTGTGGAGGTAACCCAGTCCCCCATAAAGACTGCTTCAGTTGCTAAATAATGTTAGGGGTCCGTCACCCAGAGAACAAGAGAGCTACAATTCAGGGATACCAGGCAGAGAGCCCAACAACAGTAGCCTTGAAAAACACAAGGGAAGAAAAAATGTAGCAGCGACTCAGCAGGCATGTGACTGAGAATCTTGGCAGCCTGCCTTGCAGGGCAGAGAGTCTGTGGACAGAGAATTCACGTCTTTTTCTCTGTTGCCAGAGGCCAAGAAGGCACAGAGAGAAAAATACCAACTCTTATCCTTCATCAAGCTAATACTCAGTGAGACCTTCCTAAGAATACTGAATGAATAACCACAACTCCCTTCTGTCTTATAAGTGATATGACAGGCCAGCATTACTCTAACTGGACTTTTGGGACTTTCACAACTTGAAACAGTTCTGTAATATATTAATCGGGGCCCAAATGTGCAACCGATGCAAGGTGTCTTACACGACAGCCAGGTTGCTGAACAAAACTCTGATGCCTAAAACAAGGACAGAGTTCAGCTCAACAAGTCGGCCAGCATTAACAGGACACAAATTGAGACGCTGGGCCAAAAACTGCCAACAGGAAGATGATGTGTTTGTGGAAGCTACAGTATACCTGGGGAGAAAAACAACCAATGAGAATGTCAATACAATACACTAAAGACTGGCAAGGTGTGTAGACAGCAGTCTGTAAAGATCATCATGTAGTGTTAAATGACCAAAAGAAAGGCATTTAAACATAGACCCCTATAAGAACCAAAGGGAAGAGTTACAAAGAAATCCTATGGCACTCACCTGTAATGCCCACTACTCAGGCTGAGGCAGGAGGATTGCACGTTCAAGGCCAGCCTGGGCAACTTAGTTAGACCTTGACTCAAAATAGGAAATAAAAAGGCTGCAGATGTAGCTCAGTGGTACAGTGCTCCCTGAGTTAAGTCCCCAGTATCAGTAAAAGAAAAGCAACCCTGGAAACAATTTAGTCTAGATTTCAAATGAGGACAAAAGTTAGAATATGGCTGTCCCAGGGTCGTGCAGTCAATTAGCAGGAAAGTCTGGGCTACAATTCAGGCTGCCAACACTTTCTACCAGAGCAGAACTCCTGCTGCAAAGTCACAGGAAATGAGGCAGGTTCTAGGCTTCTAAAACTGACAATACAACCTTCAAAACATCACCAATTCTAGAGACATGCAAACTAAGGAATGGGAAAGAGGACAGGCAGAGAGCAGGGCTGCGAGGCCCGGAGTGGGCAACCTGGAGGGCAGAATGGCATCTGCCCGGGGTTTGCCAGTAAAACCCGAAAAGTGCAAAGCACGGAGCAAGTGTTCTCCCTCAAAGCAACTACATGATAAAGATTGTGTCAGCGGTGCTGCTAGTCCAAACACCTCCTACAGCCAAGAACTATCTTATCTCCCGTGCTAAAGATGTGGCAATGCCTAAGACGCATTACGGCATAAGTGCATCCACTTCAGACAGTCAGGAAGCCTCCTTCCTAGCCAGGCTTCACCAGGGCATCATGAAGTTCAAAGCAGCACTCACGTAAACTAATGTACAGCTCGATCCGAGATTCTTTGCAAACTAAAATGCAAGGCAGTTGTGATTAGGAGGTAATGCTATATTTAATTCACTCAGCTTTTACCAAGTGTATCACTGCACTATTTTAAGACCCAGTTTGTTGAGGAGAGGCAGGGGACAAAAGATAGCCAGACAAAACACAAGATTTTTAAGACAAAGCCCCTATCCAGTAAAGAAAGCAAATGACTCTCAAATTGTCTCATCAGGATCATACAGCAGTGCTACT
>RJWM01021199.1:0-35776 GCA_004363535.1 Dasyprocta punctata | reverse complement strand
GTCTCTTTCATTGTGAAGTGTAGGTCTGTTCCAAGATTACCATTTTGAAAACAACAATAGCTTTTTGTCACATATTTTAGTGCTCATTAAGAAAGCATAGTTCTTGTAAGTTCTATGTTTCAAATCTGCATCATTTCAGAAAGCACAAGCCTGTGTCAATAACTTTAAAAGTACTTTTTTTTTTTTTTTTTTTTTTTTTGCGGCACCGGGAATCAAACTCACAGCTTCATGCCTGCCAGACAGGCGCTTAAGCCACTGAGCCAAACTCCCGGCCCTAGTTTTTCGAAGCAGGGTCGCACTATGTGGCTCAGGCTGGCCTTGCGCTCACATTGTAGCCCAAGCGGGCCTTGGACTCACAACGCTCCTCCTACCTCAGCCTCCAGAGTGCTGGGATTAAAGGTGTGCGCCACCACACCCGGCTAAAACTGCTTTTTTAAAGCATGTGTCTTCATAAAAATAAATAAGCACATAAATAAACCCCTTTATTTTGGTAGGGAATATACACATTTGATTGACATATACAAAGTGTGTCTGGTTTTCCACTCTACTTATTCTTTAGATATTGTGTATTAAGAGATAATTCCTTGGTGCAACTGAGTTTATGCAATGGTCTTTTCCCCTAATTACTAAAAAAAGACTGAAGCTTTGTGAATATTTGGGCACTGAAGATTCTAGAAGAAAAAGTTGAACAAAATAAGTCCATAATTTCATAGAATAAACCAATCCAGTATATATTTTCCAGTTCATTAACAATGTACATTTTTCTATGTGTTAACTTTAAACTACCTACAGTAGATTAAAAATTGTAGCTTCATAGTTATTTTGTGTGTGTATTTTTTTACTCTTTTATGTAAGTGTAATAGCAGTCACAATCCCATAGGTGAGGGGAGATAATAGCTGTGCACCCTGTGAAAGTGAAACTGTGCATGTAATACCAAGTCTTGCATTTTTCATATATAAGAAATACAGGAGAGAGTCCACCTTATCCCATTAAGAATGTTTATCACCCAGGACTCAAAAACCAATAACCATAGGGGAAAAGGTACACTTCTATATTGCTGGTTGGAAAGTGAACTAGTACAGCAGCTGTGATCAGTATGGAGATTCCTCAAAAACTAAAAATTGAATTCCATTCCACCCAGCTAGTCCTTTTTTGGGTATCTTTTTTAAAGAGTTAAAGACATCAAGTTACAGTGATTCATATTGCTGCATATGTGACCATAAACAGATGAGTAGAAAAAGAAAATATAGTGTTTTTATATGCCATTTTGTATACTGTATATTCTATACTGTTTTATGTACTATGTTATATACTGTTTTATATACTACTCAGCTTTAAAAAAGGATATATTTGAGTCACTTATAAGAAAATAGTTAATTTTGAGACTGTGATGCTAAATGAAATAAATCATACACTGAAGGATAAGTATTCTATGGTTTCTTTTAAATGAGAAACCCAAAATATGAATAATTAAAGAAAGTTGGTAGCAAACAGGTGGACTTCGTAAGTATGAAAATGGGATCTACAGAAAGGGGGGGAGTGGAGGAGATCGAGTGAAAATAAAATGATAAAGATGTGATGTGTGTGTATTCCAGTTCCTTAAGGTTAATGTAATTGCTCTGTATTGCAAACATATAACAATAAAAAGTAAGTATTGTGAATAGAATTACACTTCTTAAAGGATCTGAGGTCATTACAATTACACTGTAAGAACTGTAGGATAGTAATTTCTACAATGTTTTTAACTTTTGTGGTACTATAGGCTGAAACCAGAGCTTTTGCATGGAGCTACATCACCAACCCTTTAAAATTTATTTATTTACTTATTTATCTTTGAGACAAAGCCTCAGAGTAATTTCCACAGATACGAGTATTGAGGGTTAGAAGTACGTGACTTGTTCAAGTTTACATAATGTGGTAGCACCAAGAATGTGATCCCAGATGTCTGGCTTTGTAGCCCATTTCTCTCTTCATGTTGACTACTGCTCAGAATCCTTCTCCCAGCTGCTGCCAGCTTGTCTGTATTTTGAGGCAGCTAACACCTGAGAGCAACCATGGAGTGCATGGTGCATGCATTGTTGATATCATCTCTTCCTGCACAATGTGTCTTTTAGAACAGTTATAGAGGAAAAAAGGAAAGCGACTCTCTAACATATCTCAAGATGCACAAGCATAAATTTTAGTCAGAAGCATAACTGGCAATGTGTGAATGAAAGAGTGATAGCTACATGACAGTGGGAGATAAATCATGGTGTCAAGAATATTTTAATAATTCTTTCTTTCCACAGTCTTTAATTTCTACCCCTGGGATATCTCTGGAATCTTAGTCATTATTCTTTTCATAATTACTTAGTACCTGAGGGAAATGTTCCCATTATCCCTGATGTTCAAGACTTTATTTTAAACAGTGAAAATCACCACTTTTTATTCTCTTTTGCTGAAGGTAGGTCTACAGGTTTTAAATTCTTTGTGTTATAAAATCATGCAGTCAAATTTTACAATTTTAGAACACTAATACCTTGTGTATAGATTTTTTAACAAACTGTTTTATTGGACTATTGATCTTCACATTCTTATTTTACAATATACATGAATGTTATAAGGACTTTTGAGTGAGAGAAAATTACAGACCCATTAATTTATACCTTTATCTTTATCTCCATAAGAAATAACTGAAATGTTGTCAAAACTTCTTATTTATGAATTACATAGTCCACCTTGTTGATTGTTTTAAAGAAAGGATTCATCCTTATGTAATAAATTGATCTTCTCATAAATGTTGTTTGTAATGTGATCCTAGGTCAGTGGAATCCCCTAAACATAGAGGGGTGGGGAGAAGCACTGGTCTACGGTCTCTGTAGTCCAACCTTCTCTGCAGTCACAAAAGCTTCTATCAACCTAATAGCTATGAGGTATTAAAGGGAGAGTTGCCTTATCAGTTGTAAGGTAAACCAAATGAACTTTGGATGACAAGAGACATCCTAGAATAGGCTACCAGAGGCAGCAAGAGATTGGTATTAAAAGTGTAAAAGTGATGTCACATTATTCAGTTCACATACCAGTCCTGCCACTTAATTGATGCCAGAATCGGAGAGACTTAAGTCTCTCATGCTTCAGTTCCTCATTAGCAAAGTGGTCATGCAAATGGAACCTGTTTCACAGTTACTTGTGTGTAAAAGACTCAGTGAGAAGTCACTAAGACTCAGCTGTTCTTCCAAATGTAAACCTGGGACTGTTGCCTAAGAAAAATCTTTCATGGAGGTTTAATAGCGTTAAGATACTGCGGGATACAGAGTGCTCATATAGACAGCACAATAGTGACCTAGACACCAGGAAACTCTAAGAAAGTTATATGTTTGACTATTTCTCAACATCTATTACATTAGCTACTAAATTGGGCAGTTTATAGATTTCCAAGGTAATTCCCACTGTCACCCAGCTCACGATTATATGTAGAAGAAGACAAATAAACACATTAATGATGGGAAAAAATTAGAAGAGTGTTAGGTCACATTTCTAAAAAATCTTGATGCTATATTTAATGTATTTTATATTTACAACAAAATAGTAATACCATTGGTAATACTTGTGGTGCCAAATAAAACTAACTCAAATTCCATAAGGAGAGAATATGGACAATTTAATTAAGGGCAAAGTTTTTAATATAGAAAAATCTTTACATTTAGTTTTATTTCACACACACACACACACACACACACACACACACACACTTGAAGCTCACATCTACCTAAATATTTTCTCACTTAAAAATGAGCCAAAATAGATGAGGTAAAATCATGTAACTTAGATTGGATTCAAATCTTTATAGCTTATTGTGTTATATACTCAATATACTGTACATGAAGTAGTTTTAGTCCTACTTTGAATGTTGTGGATAAACACTGTGTTTAAGTTTTTAAAAAATCCATGATTAAGATAACTATAATTTAAAGCTTCCAGAACAAAATTCATTGATTCATATTAAAAAACAAATGTCCCTACAGGTCACACCAACCCACTCCACTTTCAGGCAATGCCAAATTTCACGGATGTAGCAGAACTTATTCTTGTGGGGTTGACTCGTCGTCAAGAGCTCCAGGTTCTGTTTTTTGTGGTGTTCCTGGTAGTTTACATGGTCACTCTGTTAGGGAATATTGGTATGATTATTTTGATTGGCATCAGTCCCCAGCTTCAGAGCCCAATGTACTTTTTCCTGAGTCATTTGTCTTTTGTGGATGTGTGGTTCTCCTCCAATGTTACCCCCAAAATGCTGGAAAACTTACTATCAGAAACCAAAACCATTTCTTACGTGGGGTGTCTAGTGCAGTGCTACTTTTTCATCGCCCTTGTCCTTGTCGAGGTCTGCATCTTGGCGGTGATGGCCTTCGATCGCTACATGGCCATCTGCAACCCCTTGATTTACGGCAGCAAGATGTCCAGGACTGTGTGTATTCGACTCATCTCCGTACCTTACATTTATGGATTCTCTCTGAGCTTATTATGCACGCTGTGGACATATGGTTTATATTTCTGTGGCAACTTTGAAATCAACCACTTTTATTGTGCAGACCCTCCCCTCATCAAGATTGCCTGTGGAGGGGTGCGCATCAAAGAGTACACGATGGTCGTTATTGCTGGGATTAACTTCACATATTCCCTCTCCGTGGTTCTTATCTCCTACACGCTCATTGCGGCTGCTGTGCTCCACATGCGCTCTGCCGATGGGAGGAAGAAGGCGTTCTCCACCTGTGGGTCACACCTGACCGCGGTCTCCATGTTCTACGGGACCCTCATATTCATGTACCTCAGGCGACCAACCGAGGAGTCCGTGGAGCAGGGGAAAATGGTGGCTGTGTTTTACACCACAGTGATCCCCATGCTGAACCCCACGATCTACAGTCTGAGGAACAGGGATGTGAAAGAGGCCGTCACTAAAGCAATCACCAAGACATGTTTGGGGCAGTGATATTGTACTCTGTGTTTTAGTGATGTATTTGAGTGTATGGTGTTTGACCCATCTTAAAATTCCTAGCTAAAAAAGCACTGTCTAAAGTCAACTCTTCCATACACTAAAATATCCACTCTAACAGAGTGCTGTCTTTTTCTTTTTCATTCTTTCTTTCTTTCTTTCTTTTTTTCTGGTTTTGTTTTTTTTTTTTTTTTTTTTTTTTTTTTTTTTTTTTTTTTTTTTTTTTTTTTTTTTTTTTTTTTTTTTTTTTTTTTTTTTTTTTTTTTGTACCTGGGGATTGAACTCACGACTTCACACTTACCCAGCAGGAGCTTATACCCTTGACCTAAATTCTCAGCCCCACAGTTTTATTTTACCTCATGAATGCGCTCTGAATATTACGCATGCTTTACCCTACACATGCTATTGTGGTAATATAACTGCCATCTTGTCATTCAATGTATTTATAAAACTGTGTCAGAAATGTTTTACAAATCAGTTTAGATAAATAATTGTTATTTTGCAAGTGTTTTTTAGACGTGAATATTGTTTCTTAAGGAATGTTCTATTTATACAATTCTTTATCATAAATGTCTTGAGAAATGTGTAGTTTCTGAAGAAAAAATATAATTTGCTTATCTCCCATGACTGTAAATTTCATGAATGGAAACTACCTAAAATGTATTAAAGTTTCTATATCTAAGTGTATTTTTGTTGCAACAGAATTATATTCACAGCTGTCAGGTCATATCTTACTATAATCATGAAGTTTGTTCTGCTTGTTGAATTTTCAGTTGTTAACAATGTTTGTGTTCTAGTACTTTGTTTTCTCACTTTAGCTTCTTGATTTGGATTTTGGTATATACTTTTTGATGTTAGCAGGGTGAAGCATCTTGGTCAAAAGACTTTTCAGCCTTCATCATAATGAAAAGACAAAGGAATATAAATTTACTGGTATTTAATGTCTAATTTATTTTACCATGAAGTATCATCATGTTACACCTTTGGCAATATGATTTGCAAATGTTTACTTCCAGATTTTTTTTTTTTTCGGGATCACACCTTATTTTTTTTATTATTCATTTTTTTAATTTTATTTAAAAGAAAATAGACACAGAAGATAGAAACAAAAAGCATGAAAGACAAACAACAACAATGACAGATCTGATACAATTACACTGTAGGTTTACACTCTGAGGTGGTTGAAGTTTGACAGTAGTTACAATATTTCATATCGTTACCTTCATAGGGGTTGATCATATTGACAGACATAGACACGCAAGGTTTATCAATTCAGGAATATTAATTTTCTTTTTCAATAGTTAATGTACCCAGCAATACAGTTTTTTTTAGCTGTCTTATTTATGCATATTTATAAATTTATGTCTTTTTCTTTTTCCCTTCCTTTCTTCCTTTCCCCTTAGAGTACCTCTTGTTATCATTGAAATAACTACCTATAGTATCAGGTCTAATATAATCAAGCTAAATAGTTCAGAATGAAGCCTATAAAGGATAAAAGAATAGTCATACTTAAGAGAAACAAAAAAACTAAAGGATTCAACTAACAACAACAACATATCCTATACTGTAAAATTATAGGTTTAGGAATTTAGATGGTTGGAATTTTACAGTGTTTGCAACATTGTATGTTATTACCATTAAGGGGGCTGTTTGGATGGACAGATAAAGACATGTAGGATTGATCTGATCATATGAATATCAACTGTTCTCTCTCACCAGTTAATGCATTTAGTAGTATCGACTTTTAAACGATCTTATGAATACCCTCATATAAAACTATGTCTTTTTTCCATAGCTTCCTTCCTCGGTTCCCCTTGTAATACCTCTTATTGTCTTCAAACTAAATGCCCTTACCAAGTGGCCAAATATAGTCGAATGAAACAGTATTGAATAAGACAAATAACAAATAAAGTAATGGAGGCAATACATAATAATGCAACGTTGATTTCTATAATGCCTCACATTAGCTTCAAGGCAGCTGCCTATGTCATCTGCTGTAACACAAACACACCAAGATAAGTTAAAATCCCTCAGAACAGAACAGCGAAAGTAATACCTGGTTTTGACAACCAAGCCAACTCTATAAAGAATACCGAAGGGCATTCTAGACAGAGATAAAGAAGTCCACTGCTCCAGAAACAGCGACAGAGTGATACCACCGAGCAGGGCAGACAAATGAATAATCCATCAATGGGAGTTAAGCCCAGTATTGTTTTCAATGAGCTGTTTAGTCTAATCCTATTCTACCTCGACCGGCCTAATTTTTTTCATACATGATGACAAAGACAGCTATCTTAAAGATAACAAAAATTATAAGGGTAGCCTTCAATGATATGTGATCACCTAGCTTCAAAACTTGCAGATTTTCTTACTACCACTTTATTCTTTGATTCTGAATTAGCAACTCAAATCTAATTTTCATTGGCTATGTTATCAGTCATATAACTAAAAGGTGGTGTGATGAACATGCATTCAAATGTGACCAATGCATTTCAAAATGTTGTCACATTTAGGCCTAGATACAACAGAAGTAGTGAGACTCGCTATCTAGTTTCTCTAGACTGGTGCATCTTCAGCTCACTTGTTCTATAATGTGTTCTTGATGCAGGAAAAATTTTATTTTTGTCCATTTCTGTAATGCTTGTTAGACTAACAGAGAAAAGCCGGAGGGGAAATAGAAGCATTCATGAAAGTTTAGTTCATCCACATTTGTGATAGGATGTTTACCTGGTATTAGGCCATTCACTCTGTGGTACATACTCTCTTATGAGAGACCAAGAAATCAGGATAGTACTGTTTCATTGTCCTTTTGGAATTGTAGTTTCTGTGAGCTCTTATGAGTTTCCTGACTAATGCTTGGGAAGGTGAGGTATCATCCCTTTGGCTCTCAGAGAAACTTCAAAGTTCTCTATAACTTGGTTTGTTTCCTCTCAGCAACTGGTTTTACACATTTCCAAATCCAGCTACTCAGTAGAATGGATGTGTTTTCCCTCTCCAAAGATTTAGTAAACTTAAATTCTACGCACATTAACAGTTTCAGCTTTACTGTCCACAGTTACGAAGGAGGTTCCTTTGTCATTACGCTTTTCATCAGGCGCTTCCAATTTTTGTTGAAAGTCTGAGCTATTAGTTCTCCAAATCGTTCAAACTCATGGTTTCAGAATTTCAAAGCAAAAAGCAGTAAAACATTATGCTTTTAGAGTGTTTCTAGGATTAATTTATCTGCTATAAATCATCTTAAGGGTTTGAAGCTATAGCTATCTTTCATTGTCTTCGGTAAAGTATTTTTTATGCTAAGAATAATTTATTTAAACACCTCCTTGGTGCTGTGCAATGATGTGAAATGGATGTTCAATGAACATGTTCTTTGGAAAGATGATATAAAAAAATTCTAAAAAAAAATCACAGCATAAACTAATAACACATAGCCGTCATTCTATTTTACAATTTTAGATTCCAAATATGAATGAGATCATGAAATACAGTTTGACTTCATTTGATTTATTTTACTTAATATAATGTCCTCAGTGTCCATCCACAGTTTTGCAAATGACAGAATATTACTTTTTATGGCTTAGCAGTATTCCACATATATGATATATTCAGCCAAATATATATATATATATATATATATGTATCCTATGCTTTACTTACTGTTAACAGTGCTGAAAAAACCTGAGAATGTCTGTTTTCTTTTACTTCAATTATATAAGCAATTGTGTGATAGCTGGGTCATATGGTGGTCCTATTTTTATGTGTTTGAGAAAATTTCATACAGTCCTGTGTCATGGCTGCACTAATTTACTTTCACATCTTCAGTGAGGAAGGATTCCCTTGAGGCTGGAGTATGAGAGACAAAGTTGCTCAGTGGGTATGAAGTTATTGCTTTATTGGAGGAATAAATTTTGACCATTTATTGGTAACCAGTGGTCAACTTGTAACACGAGTTAAACTGAATCAGTGTGGTACTGAGTGTGGATGGCCCAGCTGAGGACTGCCGCCAGTATAAAAAGGAGACCTAGAGAGGAAGCGTTGAGCGTTGCAGGTTCTCCTAAGTGTCGTTGTCTGGAGCTGTGTGTTCTCCTGGAGGAGCTTGTCGAGCTTCTTTCCTGATATGAGCTTGGCTGTTCTCATCCTCAGAGGCGCTCAGGATCTTGTCACAGAGAATGGCTGTGGTTCACCTTGGAGGAGCTCTGGTCCTTACGTTGCGCATCACTTCTTGGCTCCAGAGGGGAAAATGTGTGCTATTCAATCTCTAGGAGAAGTTTGTCATGCTGACCTCTTGATACAAACTCAGCTGTTCTCATTGAAGGAGGAGCTTGGGACCTCACTGTCACTGTGGATGGCTGTAGTAATTTTCAGGGGAGCTCTGGTCCTTATTTTGAGTGTTGCTTCTTGGTGACAGTGCAGAACACTTAACCAACTGGCACAGACCCTTCACCCCACTGGCACAGACTTTCTAGCTTCCACCACTGATGTTTGGACCTTCCCAGCGCAGATCCATGAAGTAGACTTGCATGAGTCATTGTCATGAGGTTTAGGTTTTTAGTGGAACTCATTCAGGGCATTGTTGTAGGAGCCAGGCCCTCGGCTGAATTCTCTAGGTCTTTAGTGTGTGGACAGATTTTTTGTGCTTCTTGTATTTGACTCTGGGTGACTATAATAAAATAATACTATAAATTATGTATCCTGTATATAATTCTTTTCCTTGCAACCCCTTACTACAACAGTCATTTATTGCAAAATAGGGTGATCATACTCCCTAATAATGTATTCCATATTTCAAATTAACTTGAAGATAGAATTTGGAATGGTCCATCTCAAAGAAACAAAATAGTTTGCGTTCATGGGCATGTTCATGGCAATGATTCTGCTATGCATACAAGTATCGAAACATCACTCAGCACCCTGTAGTAATACAACATTATTGTATCAATTAAAAATAAAAGATAAAAGATAAATACAAAGAAAGGGTAGGCTGGCAGATTAGAGTGCTAATATTATGCAGAAGGAATTGAGCTTTGCCAAGCCTTCCTGCTTTGGTATAGCCTGAGGTGGAAAAATGATTTTGATATATAAAAATGATATTGATAGGAAAATAATATTTCATAAGACATGCAAATTATACACACCTTGAATTCCAGCATCCAGAGATAGTTTTATTATTTATAGTTATATATTTTACATGCTAATGTCATCTCATAACTCTAAAATCCAAATTTAAATATAAAGTCTTTGAAAATAGCTTGGAATAGACTTAAGTCCAAGTGATTTTGCAAAGACTTTTGACTAATGCCTTATAAATCATTCTTCTTTACAGTATTTACTAAAATATAATACATGAGATAGTTTAACACAGTTCATGAACATTTTGATATTTTAAATATTTCACAGTATTTTTCCTTTCTATTTATGACAATAGGTGAAAAATTATCTTTTGCAGTTGTTCTGTTGGGTTTGGTTTTCAGTTTTATTAAAATGTAAGTAGTGAGTCAATTTAAGAAAAATGTTCTGAGAAGAAACTGTATTTGATATATCAAAGCAGGGCTGAAGATTAAAAGACACAATTTTTTCAGGTCACCACAATCACATACACACACACTCACCTACCCACTATACACATCTCCTATGTAATTACCATGTGTGTAATACATCTGTGTATAGCAAATACAATGGTTTTTATATGTTATACACAGTAACTTTTGGAAAGTTTGTCAGTTACCCATCTCTCTTTAATTCTTTCATATCTCACCAATTTCCACCATGTCTGAGTCTGTGTCTAAAGCATCTAATAAAATAATAATATTATATAATTTTTCAAAGGCAATAGTAAATAAGACCATGTTTCCGATTTTCAGATTACCCACCGTTATCATCACAAAGTATGTAAGCAACTCTAAAAGAGGAGAAAAGATATAAAGATGGTTTAGTATTGAAGAAAACCAGACTGTAAAGATTTGGAATGTGCTCAGCTTAGCGATTCCAAGAATGAAGCCCAGGTTTGGGAGAGGAAATTGAGCCAGGAGGTGGTGTCACACAGAGCCAGGAGTAAGAAGATGAGCTTGGAGCGCCGCTGAGGTCTGACTGTCAGTGTTTCCTTGCCTTTGCGGTGCAAAAGGCAGGAACCCTGGGCTCTCTCAGCTGTGGCTCAGTCTGGCTGCCTGAAATACATAGCGAGATGCCGTCTCAAAATAAATAAACTAAAATATATAAGAGGCTTAGTACCCAGGGTGTGACCTCTCCACCTTTCTCCATGCGAAGACAGTACGAAGAAGGCCCTCACCAAAGTTTAGATTGCTGAGCCTTCCCTATGAGAAGAAAATTTCCATTCTTTATTAATTATTCATGCCATGATGTTTTGTTATACCTGCAAAAATAAACTGAGATATGTGTCAACCTGTCAAACTTGAAAACTTAGCTTCTTATTCTTTAAAGAACCCATATGCCTCAAATCCTCAAAAGTACTTGTAAATATAGATGCATATATGGCCACCCACGTGCACACACACTCACAGAGTGAGAGATCAGTGCTTTGCGACCAATTTTCTTGTTTAATGTTGCAACTCTGTATCTTCTGAGGTGTCTCACAGTATAGCAATGGGACAGTTGTGCAGTTATGACAAATACTCAAAACACATTTCTATTTCTTCCCAAACCTGTAAAAACTACCTCCAAACTTGAAAGCAGGTCAATGCACTGAAGTCATAATTGCAATATACAAGTTTTCTTCCTGCTTTTATTCTTTTCTTCTGCAATTAACAAAAAAGAAGAAATAAACGTAAAATAAAGGGTTAAGTGTTATAATTTTAGAAGATTTAATAAAGTCTTATCAAATTAAGTTTCTTTTGATGTCAGAAAGGTTACACAGTTCAAAATAAAGAATATATTTGTGAAACTTTGTAAAGTTTCTCATGACACAACCTATCATTGACAGCACAGGTGAAACCTACAGTGCCACAGGAACTCAAATGAGAGTCAGTATTTCCCTTAACCTCTAACTCTGGTATTTCTCTATAAGAACATAGCCAAGTTTTACAAAGCATTTATTCACATAGGCCTCACTGCAAGTATTGACATTAATCTCTCTTTTACTGATCTTTGAATCTCAAGGGAATAACTGGAGATGGTATCGGCAAAGTATAATTGCATAGCAAATTCAAAAGAGCTCACATGCAGAGTGTGTGTACCACACGGGGATGTGTGTAGAAGGTTTACACCCTTATATTTCAATTTCTTTGCAACTGTGCTATTTTACCATTTGTGACATACATAAATGAGTTTACATCTATGTTAGATTAAACATAATAGGTTATCTACTTATGATAACATAAATTTCTTTAAGTGACTTTCATTTAAATCACATGAAATACACTCAGAATGAAAAAGTGTTCTGGCACCATTCAATAAGCAACTAAAGTCCTCCATCATTATTTTAAAATCAAAGCGAGCAACTATCCCATAACTGGAAGCTAGTGATGTTAGCCAACTAGCCTTTGAAATCTGGTTCATTACAATACATAATATGGGAATGGTTTGGTCACAGTACCTTGCATACCTTTTATATAAATAAGGTCTGCCTTTTTAATTGATTTTGTAACTTTGGGGAACTTGTTCTATGACAAGTGCTCAGGAAAGGTTTGCTGAAAAGTGTGATAAAGTAAGACTAACTGTATTTTGAAATAGAGAAAAATGGAAGAGAAAATAGATAGAGGTTACTTTTGTGAATGAGAAATAGCAGACTTTTTAGCTTAATTTAATTTTAGTAATTGCAGAGATTGGTAACTCACATTGACTTCAAACTGAGAACATGCTCCATTTCATCAATGTGTCAGAATTCATTCTTTTGTTATTATCCAGTTGGTGGGAACGGTGGATTCTCTTTTTCACAGCGTTTTCCTGCAGTCCTCACTACCACTCACATGGGCAATGTAATCATGATTGTGTTAGTGAAGGTCAGTGGATAGCTTAAAAG
This sequence comes from Dasyprocta punctata, assembly GCA_004363535.1. Taxonomy (NCBI): domain Eukaryota; kingdom Metazoa; phylum Chordata; class Mammalia; order Rodentia; family Dasyproctidae; genus Dasyprocta; species Dasyprocta punctata. Next base: position 22,834 of record RJWM01021199.1, on the reverse strand, counting down.
TCACATATAATTTTTCTTAGTCATCTCTCATTTGCTGATGTGTTATTTTCTTTTACTGTCTCTCCCAAAAACATTGACAAATCTATTAGGATGTAAAAACAAACTATTTTGCATGCCGTTTCTTAGTCTTTTGTTATTTTCTGCCCCCATGTCTCTAGAAAGTTCTATTTGAACTGTGATGGCCTTTGCTGATCATGGTTAGGAAACTTGAAAGGCATCTTAACACATTTCCCCACATACATACACATGCCACACAGGATTCTTTAAAACATTTGCATATACAGTCAAATCGCTAATTCAGTTTCAAACTCTTAAATTCTATAAGATCTACATTACTTGAGATTCCTTTTGGTGTGGGTTAAAAGTTATTTATTTGGGCAATAAAAATATTTTGAGGCATAACTCTTGGTTTTCCTAATTGTTTATCACTGATAAAATTCAAAATGCAATTTGAAAATATTTTAATATTTGCATTCTGTTGGCAAATGAATTTGATTCATTTAAATTATTTTTGTAATGGTAAGATGCTTTATGTATTATTTTGGAGACTTGATTTAATATTACATGAAAAATCCTTAAGTCAAGGTTAGAGATTAAATCATGCTCCTATCCAAATTTGGAAGGAACTTGATGGATGAGTCACTTTTTAATCACTTGAAAAATTACTTTTTGGTCTCAGATGCGGATCTTCAAGGTTTCTTCTTTCTAATTATTCCCATAACAATATGGTTTTCAGTAGAACTCAGAGAAGTTTTTCTATCTGTTAAAAATCCAGCATATTTCAATAAAAAAGAAATTTAAGGATTTGGTGACGTTTTTTAATTGATTTTAATATTTGCCCACTTAATTATATTTGAACATCTTTCACATCTAATCATAAAACCAAGTTATTTCAGTCTTTGTGCATTAAATCATAATATGTTGGTGCCACTTTAGTTCACCTCATGGTATTTCTTCACAATAGGTGAAATTAAACTGAGAAGCTGTATATATTTTGACACTAAAGGATACAGAACAAAACTTTATCTGGGAAAAATATGAACCATAGAATTCCAGACCAAATCAAAGTATAACATTGAAGTTGATATCAATTTAGGTAAGCATCATTTTTCTTTAACTTGCTACTATTTAAAGTTAGTGAAAAAGTAGTCTCATATTTATTTTACATATACATATTTTTAGTTCTTCACACTATAGAAGCAATGTTTCTCACAGTGAAGTAGGCATTATGAGACAATACTGGAAAATATCAAGAGGTGAAACTAAACAAATAATTTCTGTATACTTCACATGTAGCATGAAGTTGTCAGAGTTATCTTCTGATAATCTGAGACTGCTGCAGAAACCGGGTACTGAACTGAAGGGAAGGCGCTTCATACTGAGGAGTTTGGAGGGCAACGATTTATTATGCTCATAGGATGGTGGAAATCAGTTCCAAATCACCAGCCCTGACTGAGAGTGGAACAGATACTTAAATACATTTTGTAAGCAGATAGTACAAAAGCTGATAGGAGGTTATCATTCAAGTGGCTATGTGAATTAAGACATACATTGTCAGGCAGAATTAACTAAAGGGAATTGTTTATTATGAGGTAGGGAATTTCTGGGAAAGGGGATGCTGAACTGGATGGGTACAGTTAACTGTGTTCTTGACTGGATTATTTTGTCCCAAGTAGAAAATCCTTGAAACATATTGGAAAAACATTCTATCTTCTTACGTGGAAAATATAGTCCTTGCATCTGGGCTGATATATGCTGACCTGAACCAGGCAATCTATGAGAAGCAACTGGGCATGGCCAGTCAAGGCTGAGTAGGCTTAGCAGTATAATTATGTGACAGATACATCCTGTCTCCATACAGTAGCAGGCTACTAATTGATTTTTAAAATTTCTTTCTATAAAATTTCCATTGTAAGACTATCAAAATCACACCCCAAGACCATATTTTTCATAATCTATAGATAAATATATTGTAACTCAGAAGAATGCCATCTGCCTATAATTCCATAGGTAAAATGATACATTTGAATGTTCATTCCAGGCATAGATTCAAACTTTGTTTCCCACTCCACCGGGGACTTCTACTCACACTCATTCTCCCAGGTCCTGCCCCACAATTTACGGTTTGAATCATTTTACAACAGTGAACCACAATGGAACATCTAAGGCTTGCCTTACTGAGATCTTTTTGGTTGTTGCTTATAAGAACCATTGCACCTCAGGAAAGAAAGTGACTTAAATTTAAGAGGATAGACATCAAACATTTTCTTAAGCAAAATAATTGTCAAATGTCAATGAAATGGAGCTGAATGCATATCAAAAGTGAGAACTAGATTCTCTTTTGATGTAAAAGTTTTGGTATCTTAATTTTTAGAAGCATTGTATACATTCCTTATCTTCTTCTACCACTGAGCTGTTTCTAAAATTTTATTCATTATTCTTTTTATAGTAATATGCATAGTTCCTCAGGAGGATGGTCCCAATAATCCCACTGTTCGATATTATAAATGAGAGAAATACCATACACTGATCTCGGCAGATGGCTGGTCTACAAAGTCTATGGAATACTGATCAGTGCAGCCAAGCCTTTTAATTTTAGCCTGTGTTTTACAGATACAATTGATACCTTATTTTTAAGCTTGTTGTCCAAGTGTTTTAATTGTTGAGCTAGGGAATTCTCAGATGTCATCCTGTAGTCCATTTGAAACTTCGTAGGAATGCATTTGTTACAATGGAGAGTTATCAAATTCCTTATTCCTGATCCTTGTCATTTTTTTTCTTCTTTACAGGTGTTTTCCCTCTTCCAAAAAATTCAAATGTCCACTGAAGTGGCTGGAGTGAGAAGCAGCCCCACGGGGCTTGGCTGCATTCATGTTGGAGCTGAGGGTGGTGACTTGGTAGCTAGGGAGGACACCAGAGCAAACTGTCCCAGGCCATAGTCCACTGGAGTGAAAGGGGGAGGAAGAGGAGCAGAGGGGCAGGGGCAGACAACCCTTGGCTAAGCCACAGTTCCTCTGCTCTGCAAGGGAAAATGCGAGGGCCAGGGCCTCTAGTCTGAGTTTGAAATTAGTTGTGACTCTGTTACTTTTCTATCATTGCTTTGGCAAAATACCTGATGCCCAAAATCAAGGAAGGAAGGAAGGTTTATTTAGCTTACAGTTTGTAGAGGTTTCAGTTCCTAATCAGCTGGCTCCAATGCAGGGCGGCATGCCAGAGGAGAAACAGTTCAGGGTGAGCAAAAGCAGCAAGTGCAAAAAGGGAAAAGCAAGCCTCTCTCCCTCTGCAATATTCTATGTGGGCTACCTGCCCTAGGGAGAGGGTAGCACTAAGACTAACAGTCCCAGCACTAGACAATAAACCAATCACAAACTCCAGTCTCAGCTGCCTCTGAAAAGCCTAATCCCCATGATCACAGGAGGCTTTTGGGGGGACATCGAGACACAAATCATAACAATTTGTTTCCAGCTTCTTTGTGAACACTATGTTTTCATCTTCTCTATTTAGCAGTTTTCAAGATACAGAGGTGGTGGACAAGATAAAAAGAACCATTCAACTAAATGCCACTGCATAGGGTGTATTGGGTAATGCTATGTACCCCCCAAGTCCTCATATACTTTTCATGGGGCCAAGTCCAGTGCTTGTTAGTGATAGGTTTGTTGTCTAGCACTGAGATTGATGATGTGAGTGCTACACCCACCCAGGGGTGGAGCTGAGATACAATGTAAAGGAAGGTGGGTCTTCCTCTTCCATGCTTCCTTCCTCCCTCTCTCTGGAGCACACTTGATGCTTGCAGCTGCCATGAACTACAGCCCCGCCACGCCATGCTTCCTTGGAGGCAACTAAGAATGAACTGAAACTCCCGAGAAACTATAAGAAATAAACCTTTCCTTCCCTAATTTTGGGCGTCAGGTATTTGGTCTCAGCAGCCATTAAAACATAACTAAGACGTAGGGCATCATTAAAGGGTGACCAGTGCAGTTCAAAAGTGGGCTCTCATTTGGGCCTGGTTAAAAATTTCAAATAGCCCTCCAATTTTCTAGATGGGTGTAGCTACAGGGTATGTGTTTTGTATTCCATTCTTAAAATGCAACAAACATAAATATTTCTACTCTGAGTTAGTCTTGTTAAGTAGCAGCCCAGAGCCAAATGGAGGTAAAATTACTCTTGGTGTGTGAGTTCAGTCCACAGAAGTTTCAATTAAATCAGAAGGAGGACCCAGTTGACTGGATAGAGGAGGACTATGGAAGTAGTGGACATTCCTCAAGTGATAAAGGACTAATTTGAACACATAAAGGATTGTTCTTTGGGTCAAATTACTGAATCATCATTCACCATTTCCCAGTTACTTATACTGTAACTGAGGGAAGGCACAGAGGACTGCATGAGTAGGGTCAATGACTCATTAGTACTTTAGATTCTGAGAGCAGAAGGCAAAGATACAATCATTTTGTTAGGGAAATCATGTGAAACACATATGCCATGTTTTAAATCCCCAAAGCTTATTTCTAAAGAGTGAGAGTGAAGGATCAAGAGTAGGGCTATGCATACAAAATCTGGTTCCACAGAGAGTACAATTTTAACTTAACTTGCCATTCATTCTAAGGCCTGTTGTGTGAGATCCTATGACAGATATTTCCCAGTCTCTACCATTTGAATTTTCTTTTCATAAATAAAATATTGACCATTTAGCTATAGACAATTTTTTGATCTCCTCTTATCCAATAAGGTTTTTGCAGTAAAATGCGAGAAGATAATTTAAGCACTCCATCCCCAAAGACAAAGCCACTAGATCTGGACTCAGTCTGCCTGTGCATTCTGAAATGCTGCTAGTGTCAAGAGTGACCTTGAAGCAGACACAGATACTGTATGGAGATTCTAGTTGCCTCATTCAACTCTCAACCTCACACTGTCACAAGAGAAAGTAATACAATACTATCTCATTAAGTCACTGTCTTTCGAGTTTCGTTAGTTGCAGTACTCACCTAATGTCTTTAGCTTTACCTTTTAACTTACAAGAAACTTGATTCTTGATAGAGAGAGCAAATTGAATATTTATTTCTATGTTTTCCCTCATTATTTTATGAATTTTGGACTTGATATGCCTCAAAATTACTGGATTAGATTATTATGGGTCTCATTTGTCCTACTTCTAGTCCAATTCTCCCCATTGGCCTTTTCAGAGACTTACAGTCTCTGTCTTGGGCTCAAGTCTCTCACTTTTTTCCCTCTGTACCATGTTAGCAGTATCAGCTAGGAGGGATCTTATTACACATTTTAACCAACACACAGTCTTAGCTACTCTTACTCAGTATGAGTTAAATTGTGCTTCCCAAAATGTCCTCTGGAGATTTAACTAGCAGTACCTTTCAGAGACAAAGAAAAGGCCATTAGTGATTTAATTGGTTGAGATGAGCTCACATCAAGGTATAGTGAGTCCTTTGTCCAGGGCGACTGATATCCTAATGAGGACAGGAAAGTCTGGGCAGAGGAAAGAGTCATGGGCAGAGGGGGAGAGAGACTGGCTTTTGCTGTTGTAAGTCAAGAAATTTGGGGGTTACCAAAAGCAAAAGAAACAAAGGAAGGATCCTTCCCTATAGACTGGGGAAGGCACAAGGAATTACAGATACTTGGATTTGGAGATTTTAGCCTTTACAATTTGGAAGCAACATGTTTTTGTAGTCTTAAATCATTCATTTTGTGGTCCTGTTATGGAAGCTCAAGAAAGTCAACACATGAGGATTCTGCTCAGCTAAGATGTCGGAGTGTGGTTTCGAAACATCAGCGTCAGTCTTCTCTGCTCCACTTCTCACTTTGGGAAGGTGACCTATCACACCTTCTGCCTTCTGCTCTGAGACAGCCCTCATACTTACCAAAAAAAATTTTTGGTGGGGTCTTGGGTATTGATTTTACAATAGCTCTGTTAAATCCAGAAAGCTACTCCCAATGAGGGGTATAGAATCTGTTTTTAAAGATGAAATGACCTTAATTTCTGCTCACATTGCCAATCTCAGATTCAATCTTCATTGTTTGTAGTCAGGATTTTTTTGATCATCACTAGTTTTTCTTCTATGCTGCTTTGTTTATGCTCTGAGCTCATCATTTTCTCAGCTATTAAATGCTGAGATTTTGGAATTACAAAATGAACAACTAAGAACTTCCTTTCTGAGTGCTTGCTTTTCGAGATTGATGGCCATGGTTTTCAGCTTTAATTTATCTGGCACCCACAGATGTCATTCTTTCCAAAATCAATTTAAGAGTTTGAAAGTCATAGTAGTATTTCATTTTTCTCTCTCCAGAATTGTACCTTACGAGTAATACATTTGGAACATTTTAATGCTAATCTAATAATACTGTTGAGCAAAGATGGAGCATATACAACAAAAACTAAAATACATATTGTGATACAGTAATATTGATGCCTAAACTAAATCTATCATGAAGATTTAACCGTGAAATCTATTCAATGATAACTTAGGATGACTTAAACCACTCTGCTTTTCAAATGATTCTGATTAATCCTTAATGCAATCATTTGAGGGCAACATTTATTACTAAAATATATGAGAAGCTTTATGCAGTACACAAATATTTTAAATATTGTACTGTTTATATGACCTTTGTTACTTTCTATTTATGATGATTCACCCAGAATTATCATAGTCCATGGTTGTATGAAGTTAATTTTCAGGTTTTCTTAAAGATCAGAAAAAAGCAACACTATGCCAATTCACCAGCCACACACACACACACACACACACACACACTGTCCTAACATGTATGTGTATGAAGTATGCTTATGTACTGCGTATAGAGTCTAATACGTATGTATATAAAATGCACAGAATTTTGCATTTAGATGATGAATCAGAGTATGGGGAAGACAAAGGCCAGGGCATTCATTTTTTACAGTGATGCATTTTGCTCCTACTTGGACTTGTGGGCCTCCAGGCTCTCTTTTAATCTCCAAACATGCATTCCATTAGGTATTGGGCACATGGCTTCACAAGTCTCTTTCCTCTGCATATCCACCTCATATCTCCCTCTAACCATCGTCATCACAGCTTCCCCATAATTAATAATGATAAAGTAACTTTGCACCTTTGTGCCCACAACTCAGAGGGGTTTTGGGGAGTCCATGTGGTAGAAGTTGGAGCCATTGTCATCCAACCTTGTTCAGCTAGCCTGTGGTACAACTGAGCTTTGACCTCAAGAAGATAAGATTCCAAGGGCAGTTGCCTTCCTGTTTTGCTCAAAATACCATAGTATAAATGCAGACAGATTTTTATTACTGGTCACACCTGAGTCTGAATCCTGAACCTAACAGGAGATGACATCAGGGATCCTAGGAAAAAAAATGAAGGTTAATCAGATGAGATTCAGAAAAGTCTGAAGAAATGTAATTACAACACACACACAGCCAGCAAGACTTTCCTTTGTTATTATTGGCATGCACACATTTCCTGGATCACCAGCTCCATGTTAAGCCTATCAGAGTTAGTTGGTTATAGCACTGGTTTATGATTCAGTACGTGGCTTGAATTAAAATCTATCCACTCATCCAGGTTGTTTTATACGGACAGCATTTATTTTCTTTTAAGGTAACAGGAATCAAAGTTGCTTGATAAAGGAAATGGGAGCAAATTTGCTTTGTTTGTCCAACAGTTTGTTGGTTTGCAGTGCTGGGAATAGAACCCATGGCTTTTTGCTGCTGGGCTAACACTCTAGGAGGAGGCTATAACATCAGCTCAAGGTTTGCTTTTCTTTTTCTTAAAATGGTTTAAAATATTACAAGGATATTTTATGAAACTCAAGAGCACAGTCTATAACCAAACTTTATAAGAAACTGATATCTGGGTCTTGGGGATTATAAAAACACATAACTCTCCTTTTTCTGTCTCTGAGGTCACATGAGTTTCTTTTATCTGAGTTTCTTTCTGCTTTCTATAGATCACCTTTCTCTTTCGCCATGGACAGTGAAGTCTACAATAGAAGTGTTAGCTCTGGAATTAATTTAACCAAAATAAAGTGATGGACTGAAACTTATTAGAGTTACAGGATTGAAATTCCATATTCATGGACAACATGTGAGTGTCTTATTCTGTCATGCAACCACTCTACTCTACATAGCATAGAGAGGATGAGCCACTAGCACCATTGTGGATGTAACACTCCAACCTCGTGTAGACATGGTGGGGGACATCACTGCAAGCAAAAAAGCAGCTCACATTTTGTTAATGGTGTTTACTCATTCACTACCTCATTCTTTCACCATCATTAAGAAGCACTGAAGAAATTGTATTAGAAACTAAAAGTGAAATACTGCAGAAAATATGCACTTTGCTCAGAAAGTCACTCTGATGGAAGACTGCAACTGTGTCCAAGTCAAACCAAGGCTTGCTGTGAGTTGCAGACAACATGAGGTAAAGGTGATACTTACAGCAGAGTCTGATGGGTTTTAACAAAGTATTCCTGCTTATAATTAATCATGAATCATTATCTGTGTCTTGGTGTCTCTCTGTCTCTGTCTCTTTGTCTCTCTCTATCTCTCTCCCTCACTCTTTCTCCCTCTCCTTCCTCAGGTTTAGTGCATTTTATTTCCAAGTTGGCCCTTCCTTGTTCCACATGTATCCCAAGTGTCAAGTTGCCTGTCAGTATTTCCTAGTACTTACAGGATAACAAAAGCTACTGTGGGGTTGGTAAGTCATGCTACTGAAATGTTGTCCTTAGTTGCACATTAGCAGGTTTGATCTCCCTTCTGTGGTAGTTTAACTCTTACCAGGTCTTACTACTTCAATCTGAAGTGAAGCATTTTTGAAAGTATTTGCTTAGCATGTGTCTCCCTCATTCAGTTGTCAGGCAGGATTCTCAGGCAAAACATACATATGTGTTCTTCAAATATCACATAATGCCAAGTACAAGATACCTATCAAACAGTTGGATGGATAAAAGAAAGAATTTTTCATACATCTAAAATATTGTAGTCAAAGTCAAAAGAATAAGCCTATTAGAGTTTGAGTAGTTTTTGTACTGTTTCTTTAAAATCACTCAAATAGTTAACATTTCATTTTATGCTACTTTATCCTGAATCTACCATATTATGATTTTCTAATATACTCTAAATTCCAAAGACTCTTTGGAAAACACTTCTTTGATTAAGGGATTTAGACATGGCCTTGAAGTTTTATCTGTGATGGAGTAACTGAAGGATTATGATTCTTTTAAAAATGGGGTTTGATGCATGTGGTGTGGACTCCAGGAACAGAATGATCTGTGCCTCCCAAGAATCTGCCATGTTGGGTCAGGGAGGTTCCAACCAGAAGACAACTAGCCTGCCTTTCTGGTGAGTGGTACGCACAGCGCAGACTCCAGGAAGAGAATGATCTGTGCCTCCCAAGAACCTGCCAGGTTGGATCAGGAATGTTCTAACCAGAAGATAACTAGCCTGCCTTCCTGGTGTGTGGCACAACCAGCATGGACTCCAGGAAGACAATGATCTGTGCCTCCTGAGAACCCGCCATGTTGGGTCAGGGAAGATCCAACCAGAAGACAATTAGCCTGCCTTCCTGGTGAGTGGCACGCGAGGCACGGACTCCAGATCTATGCCTCCCACGTGCCAAGCACATACCCATCCCCCACCCCTGTAAGCAACCTGTTGGTTCAGAGGACAGGCTAAGTTGATAGCAACTAAGATACATAAAGCAACGAAATGTTTCTATTGTTTGGTTGATTTTGCCGGCCTGGGGCCAGCAGTCTTGGAATCTCATGGGAAGATGACAGTATGCAATGTAGCAAATTTGGGAGGTTCCCTTCTGTCTTATCTTTGAGGCCCAATATTGTTCTCATTGTTTCACTTTATTCTGATTTTTTTTGCTTTATTTCATATTCTGTTTTCATTGGTTCTATTCTGTTTTGTTTTTCATTTGATTTTACTATACCTGATGGAATGGTTAACTATTGTGAAGATAACAAGATATACTATAGTAGCTATTGTTTTCCTAGTGTCTTGTTTTGAAGTTCTGTACCAGTTCTACTGCTTTGTTTTGATTGACTTTGTTCTGTTATGTTGTGTTGGATTTTACTATCTTTAAAATAAAATTTTAAAAAATGGGATTTGACTTTCAGATTCAAACAATGAAACTGGCATTTTGTCAAAGGATGTAATAATTTCATGTGTTAGGGTTCAGGAGCAAGATGCTAGAACCAATTGAAGACAGAGAGATAGATAGATAGATATACAGATGGGTGGGTAGGTGGATGGATAGATGGATGGGTAGGTGGATAGATGGCTGTCTGTCTGGCTGGCTGACTGGATAAATGGGTAGATGAATAGATAGATGGATAGATGGGATTGTCTCATGCGAACATGGAGGTAGAGAAGTCCCATGATATACTACTTGCAGGGCAAGTCCAGAAATAATGATGGTGTAGTTTGAACTCAAAGGTCCCAAAACCAGAGTTGCTAATGATCAAATTTGAGCACTGAGGCTGAAGGCTTGAAAAATGGAGGTATAGACCCAGGATAGTCTGGAGTCCTCTAAAACAGAACTCAATGCTTGAGGGCAAGAGAAGACACGTGTCTCAGTTTTAGAAGCAAGAGAGAATCACCCTTCCTCCATGTATTTGTCCTGTGTGGGACCTAAACTGATGGAGTCACACCTGCCCACATTGGTGAGGCCAATCTTCTTTGCTTAGGCTATGAATTCAAATGCTAGTCTCTTCCAGACACCCACACACAGTAATAATGCTTTGCCAACCATGGAGCTGTCCCTTCACCTAGTCAAGATGACACAAAATAAGCCACAGGGTCACGTAACTTCAAGGAATAACCTTTAGTAAGAGTAGTGGTGGTCAGAGGTAGAGTGAAAAATGATGGGTAGCATTCAAGGCAAAGTTAAGCACCAGACAATTACATAAAATGACATGAGGGTACATTTATTCCCTTGGCACACCCTCTATCCTCTACCAATACACTCATCAATAATGAAAATTGAAAGCAGGTGAATATTACTGATCGTTTACGGGTTTCCAGGTGGTTAGTGTCAGAGTCACAGGTTCAAATAGTGGTAATTTTTAAAAGTTTGTTTGTACTCTTTCCAAGAGTTTATTTATTGATGGATTGAATGAAGAATAAATACATGTGCAAAATGACTTTACTCATATGAAAGGTGATGAAAAAGGTTTTAGTCCAGATGATGATTTTTAAGACCCTGCTATCTGCATAGAATACTAATCCAACTCAGGAAATCCCTCTTGTTGAATGAATTAGAGGCAGGGCATAACATTGTCCCATGGCTTTCTTCAAGGTCTTCTTTACCTCCTGATTCTTCATATTGTAGATCATGGGGTTCAGCATGGGGATGACCACGGTGTAGAACACAGAGGCCGTTTTGTCTGTGTCAAGGGAATGGTTGGATGTGGGCTGTAGATACATGAAGATCAGAGTCCCATAGAACAGAATCACAGCAGTCAGATGAGAGGTGCAAGTAGAGAAAATTCTGTGCCTGCCTTTGGTAGACTTAATTCTCAAGATGGCAGCCATGATGGAGAAGTAGGAAATAAGCACAGTGGCCAGTGAGCTGATCATGTTCAATCCAGCAAAGATGAATATCAGGATCTCTTTGAGGCTGGTGTCTGAGCAGGCAAGGGTCATCAAAGAGACATCATCACAACAGAAATGATTGATTATGTTAGGGCCACAATAGGTCAATTGGAAAGTAACTATTGTGTGGAGCAAAGCAACAGAGAAGCTGTGTAAGTAGGGACCCAACCCCAGCCCCGTGCACACCTTTTGGGACATGAGTGCCATGTAGAGAAGAGGATTGCAAATGGCCATGTAGCAATCATAAGCCATCACTGCAAGTAGGAACATATCTGAAATCAAGAAATTCAGGGAAAAGCCCAGTTGTGTGGCACAGGCATAAAAAGATATAGATTTGCACTTGGTCAGGTGAGTATCTAGGAACTTGGGGGCTACCAATGACGGGTAACACAGGTCTACAAAGGCCAGATTACTGAGGAAAAAGTACATGGGTGTATGAAGTTGGGAATTCAACTGGACTAATGAAATCATCCCAACATTTCCTAGCAAAGTCAAAGCAGATACTGCAAAAATGATCACAAAAAGGATAGTCTCAATGTCTTGATGAACAGAAAAGCCCAAAAGAATAAATTCTGTGACTTTCGTGGTGTTTCCTTCAGTAATTTATTAAACTCTCAGATGCTGTAGAACAAAAGACAAGACAGAAACCTAGACACACTGGGACAAAGGTGGATTAGGAGACATACAATTCAACACAGCAAAACACAAAAGAAACAATCACGTCTCCTTCAAACTGACCTCTCTATAATTTTCTGAGTCTCAAAATTAAAGGTCACTAAAAAAGTCAGCTGAAGACAAGAAAAGATAAAGGAAAACATGAAATCCTTATATGTTTGTGAATATATTTAATATTTTAGATTTAGATAATAATGCACCATAGTAGATAAGGAGAAAACAACAATTTTCTATTATTTGCTCCTTTATTTTCTAATAAGGAAGAAAAAACAGTATGCTAATTCATTATGTTTTTAAATAGACTTTATGTTTAAAAATGTACATTGTGCTAAATAGAAAGATAAGTAGTTTATTCCACATGGAAAAAAGGAAGCCATCAAATATTTCCACTTGTGGGTCAGGCACATTTTGAACTTGCATATAGCAGATTCATTTTCAAATGCTGTATTCCTAAGAAGGGAAGAACAAATGTGTCCGTAAGGCTAATACATTTTATTTCAATTGTGACATTTATAATGAGAAATATTCCCAACAATACCTAGTTAACCATCAGTGCTACAATAAAATAAGTCAGTGCTTTTAAAATGCTGTTGTCTCTTGGACAAGGAAAGGAATAACTGTCTTCAGCAGTAACCTCTCTGTCTTGTGCAATTGACAATTACCATTGTCAACTGCCTCTGGGCTGGGCTGAGGGGCTCAGTGGTCACGCTGTCAGCAGTATGGACAGTATCACATTGCCCCATGCAGCTGTTAGGAGAGGAGCATAGAAAGAAAAGAGAGCTAGAACTTGAGCCTTTTCTTGTGCTTACTAAGAGGCACTGCTCCTTATTTGAATTCCGTACTCAGAAGAAGTACAAAGCTGTGTCCTCCTCCAGTGGCCATCACCTTCAAAACATCTTCTTGGGTGTTTGCTCTTCAGACCCTTTCACCTGCACTTCACAGAATTAAACAGACAGAACTGCACTGGCTCCTGTCTCTGTCCATAACTCTCTTCCTGGTTGTAACAGCCTGCACAGTGTGGGGACTGAAAGTTCTCCACCCCTTTTCACCGCTGAAACTGAGAAACTCAACTTGAACCATAGGAAGGAAGTCAAAGAAAAGAGTTCTTACCATATCAACTTACCAAAAAAAGTGAAGTATACAGAATAAAAAAATAACTCCTCTTCTCCCCAGACACGTTGCCCAAAAGGAATGTAGCAGTTTGGTGTGAAGAGTCAGAAAATACGGTCTTTTAATTTTCTTTACCTCTTTATTGATTCAAGCTTAATACTACTTAATGTATTCTCCAAAAACAAAATAGACACATGCACACACAAGTATACACATATGAATGTGTAATCGTGGCGCTCATACAAAGACACTAATATATATGTTACATACATACACAGACTCACATACATGTGCATGCACACATAAAATTGGCCACAAAATCAGTTTTCTCCCTCTATCTCATACTTTTTAGTGGATCAAGCCAAAGTCCGCCCTGAATGAAGTGTTTTGGGATGAAGCTGGTGCATGGATTTGTCCTTTAAACCAGCATTTAACAGGGCAGCTAGCACTGCAGCTTATCATTATGGGTGAAGGATGAAGCCTTGGTTGATTTGGCCAATATTTGCCCATTTTCAAACCTTGGAACAGAAATCCACTGCCACTTTGGTTGTGATAAACATCACATTGAATATTTCAATGTAAATGTTGGAAGCTTTGATATTAGATGAATTTTTTGTAAAAAATTCATACACTTCAGCTTATTTTTCTTTCTTGAATATTCATAATAAAGGATAAAATATGCACACCTTCTTCAATTTCACATTTAGGAAAAAAATCCATTTTTGTATGTTGCTTCTAACTTTCTTTGGTATACACGTGAAAAACATTAACATTTTCTCCTAAGAGAAAATTGTCACACATATGCTTTGTGGTGCAAGAATCAGCTTCCAAAGGTTTAGCAATGTGTGGCAAATCCTTTCTTTCTCTGAAGGACAACTGTGTCTCAGGGAGCAGACGAGGTGTATGTTTACTTGGAGAGAGTTAGGAGGATTATTGAATTTTTGAGTGTGAATATCAGCTTAGTCCAGCCATACTAGAGCTAGACAGGTTCTTGAAATTTCTTGTGAGTGGGAAAAAGTAGTGGGAAACTTGGAGGATGATTCTATTAAAAATGATCAAAAGAATCTGCCCAGTTACCTGGCTGTGGAGGAAATTTGTCCCTGATTGCTTGCCTTCCATGTGACACTGCCAGACAGTGAGGTGTGTGAATGGGGGATCCATGACTTTGTAAAGTGGAGTCTTTATTCTTTCAGGACTGATTCCTAATTTTCCCCAGGTACACTGATCTCCATGGCCGTGTGTCATAGGGAAGTACTAACTATAAAAAGATCAGCAGTCAAGGGCAAAGGGAACATGAGATCACACTTGCTTTAGAACCATCTCATGGTGGACTTACACGATATGGTTATGTGTGAAATCTACTCTTCATCATCAATACACAGGCAAGGAAGAAGATGGAAAACAATGTAAGTATCAAAATCTCCTTCCACAATAATGCTATCTTTTAATTTTTTTTGCTTCCTTTCATCTAAGTGAGAGGAACTATGGATTAATCACTGTGCTTTAGAACTATACATTTTTACTTTTATTTATTTATTTATTTTATTTATTTATTTTATTATTATTATTTTTTTTTTTTTTTTTTTTTTTTTTTTTTTTTTTTTTTTTTTTTTTTTTTTTTTTTTTTTTTTTTTTTTTTTTTTTTTTTTTTTTTTTTTTTTTTTTTTTTTTTTTGCAGTACTGGTGATTGAACTCACAACCTCGCGCCTGCCTGATAAGCGCATAGGCCGCTGAGCTAAACTCCTGGCCCTGGTTTTTTGAGGCAGGGTCACATTGTATAGCTCAGGCTGGCCTTGCGCTCACGTTGTAGCCCAAGCTGGCCTCGAACTCACAACGCTCCTCCTACCTCAGCCTCCTAAGTGCTGGGATTAGAGGCATGCGCCACCATGCCTGGCTTACATTTTTATTTTTTAAGCAAACACTTTGACTTATTTTGTGCCAAGTGTGGAGATTAAAAAATGAATTATATTCATCTAAATCCTACAATTTTGTAACACTTTGCTTTTAAAAATCAAATGACATTGATCTCCTGATGATCTGAGAAAATGTTCTAAGTGGTTACTCATCTAAAGAGCTGACTAGTCGGGTGTGGTGGTGCACGCCTTTAATCCCAGCACTCAGGAGGCTGAGGTAGGCGGAGCATTGTGAGTTCGAGGCCAGCTTGGGCTAAAACGCGGCGCAAGGCCGACCTGAGCTACATAGTGCGACCCTGCCTCAAAAAACCAGGGCCGGGAGTTTGGCTCAGTGGCTTAAGCGCCTGCCCGGGCAGGCGCAAGGCTGTGAGTTCAATCCCCGGTGCCGCAAAAAAAAAAAAAAATAAATAAATAAAATAAAAATAAAATAAAATAAAGAGCTGACTAATTGACCAGTATTACTAATCAAATGACCCACCTCTTTCTTATCAATTCATAATTAGCAAGAATTTAATTATTTAAAAATAACTAAAATGCACCTACCTCTTTATACAATAAAAATTGTAGTTTAAAAATAGTAATAGGTATGATGTGAGTTTATATATCCTTTCACTTTGTAAAAAGATCTTTTTCAGAGCATAAAGTATATGTATGCTGATCTGTAAAATGTTTACAATACCCAAACGTTTGAAAATATTTTCATATGCCAATGTATCAAAATATTTTCCTTTCCACATTTTAAAACATATGATATAAAAGGTTAATGCTACACAATTCCTCTCACATAAAGTATCCAAAATAGCTCCCTTCAAATTTTACATATGTTGTTAAACCCAGAGTCACAATTTTTGTGACAATTTACTGAACATGCATACTATTTTTTACCAACAATATATCAGAATTTTATGGACCATTAAATATTTTTTCTACATCATGTCTTCAAATATATATGTAATTTTTCCTATTTTGATGTTTTATTTTTATTTATAGAATTATGCTATGATAAATTATCTTACTGCTCAACTGATCTTGTATTTTTATAATAAAATACTAAAAGTCAAATTGTTGATTAAAATTTGACTGCTCTAGATATGTTACTGTTTGCTAGATTATATTTTTTCTGATAATATGTTTGAAAAGTTGTGCTTCCGTTGTTTTATTGGTGGATCTTTTGTTGTTGCTGTTGACATCATGCAGGGGTTCAGACCCAGGGCCTCAGGCATGTGAGCTACAGCCTCGGTTCTCTGCACTGTACAACCAGAGGGAACAACATTCTATTATCTTAAATATTCATTTGTTGTGATGTGAATATTAAGAATCCTCTCCCCTAGCTATTTTTAAATATTGTTTGCTTTTACAGGTGACCTCTAATTTATCTCCTTTAATTCCACCTGACATAATCACAATGTCTTTCCTACCTCCCTCGACCTCCACCCTACTGGATGTCCCCTTAGCATCATCCAAAGTAATCTCCATGGTGCATAAACAGTGGCCAAGTCTCCACCCTACACTTCTCACCCCCATCATCTTCCTTTACTTGTTTTACTGCACTGTCCTGGTCCCCACTACTTCTCTGAATAGTCCCATTTAGTTGTTGCCTTCACTTTTAAATGTTCGAATGACAGAGACTCAATCACTTGCCATTTTTTATGTGCAGCTATACATCTTCCTTTTTTTAAATTAATTTTACCTTTATCTATAGCTAGATACAGTTGTGTCTTCTGACATCAATACATTCCTCTGGACTTTGGAAAACCATATTCAACACCCTGTCTGACATCTTTACTTGAATGTATGCTAAGCACCTATAGTTTAATGACCAAACTGAATTCCTGATTTCAAATCTTCTCCTATATGACTCTTATCTCAGTAGATGGGAGCTTCGTGGTTGCTTCTGGGAAAGTTCTCAGTGTGATTCTTGACCTGTCTTACTCCAAGCCCGTACTTACCCTAGCAGGATTCTGACTGATGCTAGGTTCAGTAATCCATCACGCAACTCTATTTTACCAAGGATGCTACTGCGCGCCATCATCTCTACCACGAGTATTCCTCATTTAGGTTCCTCGTTCCTTTCCTTCCTTATTTTTAACACAATAGTCATGATAATCATTTTAATCATTTAAGTGGCTTCATTTCTCAGCAAAGAATCCTATAATGATTGTCTCACTTCACTCAGAGGAAAATCTAAAGACCTAATAAGGATCCTGAAAGTTCAACACGGGCTGACCCTGCTAACTTTCTGAATTTCTTAACACCTATGCTAAACCTGCCATCCTTCTAAGTATCTGGTCTGTCAGAAACTGCAAACTTCATCCAGTCTCAGATATTTAGACTTCTTTCCTCTACATGAACCAGTCATTTTTCAGATACCACTCTTTCTTGCTTCTTAATATCCCGACACTTAAAAAACTATGTATCAATATTCATCTGGAACATCATGTGGCTCATCTATCTGTCTGTCTGTCTATCTGTCTATATGTCTATCATCTTTAATTAAAATAGAGATTATTTTGGTAGGTAGATTAGATCTAAAATTCTAAATTTTATCTTTCACCATCTTACTGGTTAGCAGAACCTTATGCAATGATTAGTCAAATTTTTCCCATGTGTTCAAAATAGTGCATGCCTACTGTGGACTACTATGGATTGAATACTTCTTCCCTTGAGACAATTTCTTTACCTACCATTCTATTCTTTCAAAAAATGATGGAGAAATTTATTGATTATATTTTCATAAATAAATATAAGTGCATACAACACAGATATACATATGTGCATATACATACTAACCCTTTCACAATCTATATTCTGAAAGAAACTCATTGGTAAGTTGATTATACTCATAATTTAGCTTAAAAGTAGAATTGACATCTCTATAATAGTAATTATGTATGTTCCATGAAATATGCTAGTTTATTTATTATTTATGAATTTTTAAATATCCCAGAGTAAATTTCAGTGACTGCATTTTTATTATAAAACTGTTAATCCATTTCTTTCTCTTCCTCTGTCAAGTAGATTTTTGCAACTGATAGTGATTCATGACTAAATTATTACATGAATGTGTACTTGTGCTTACAATATTTTTGCAACTGACTACATTAGTAACATTTTATTAATTTATTAGCTTCATTGGCTCTTCTCTCATGATGTTCAGAAATAATCAGAACTCTGTCCCTTCTTCAGTAATAATTGAGTCTTTTGCCTTCTTACTTTATTGATTTGCTTTGTTCTTCTGTTGTCCTTGTATTGCTCTCCACTCTCTTCAGAATAGCTTCACTGGAGTTGTAGAAAAAAGAAAGATGTCTCTCCTCCCTGATTTTAATTAATTAATTAATATTTTGAGACCTAATCTGAGTCCCTAAGTTGCCCATGCCTAATTTGAATTTGAAATCCCCCTGTCCCAGCCACCTGCATAGATGGGACTTCAGGCACGAGCACTATGTCTGGCTCTTTCTTGATGTTCGTGGTGATGTTTCTACTCTTTCTCCATTAAACGTGATTATGCTTACTGATTCATGACAAATCGTTTTTACTATGGTGCTAATGTCTTTCTTATTGTTGGTTTCCTAAGAATTTTGTTATGTTAATTTTGGTCAAATATTTTTTAAGAATCCATTGAAAGAAAACATTTTTGATTCTTTTGCCTTATTTATTTATTGAATTCTGCAAATAAATCAAGTAATGAAATAAAATGATTACTTGTAATAATACTTACATTTTTAAAAAGAACAGGTAAAATACATACTATTTAAAAATACATTAAGATTTTTAGATTCAACTCTGTGATGTCACATTCTTAGTGTCCATTTTTCTCCATGGTGATGTCTTTTTTGCTGATAATGAATGAACACTGTTGAAAATAGAATCATATTTGGTAGTGCAAACCCCTGGTAATATTTTTATATTTACAAAGACGTCATTCAAAGGTGTTTTCATGGCGTATAGCCACTGACACTTATAAAAAACTCCTAATTTTAGGTTTTGATAATTACAATAAAAAATAATAAAATAATTATTACAATAAATAACTTCTTTTACTGTCTTCTATTTGCATATGAAACACATAAAGCTTAATAAAGGGAAGAACAGATACCCAATGTCAAACAAATTGTTTAAGTTAGTACCAGAATACTGTGTACACACCCATGCATACACACATTTCTTATTCATTTCTTAACCATTTATTGTGCTGACATCTAGTCATATTTCTTTTCATTTTAATTCCAAACTCATTTAATTTGAGGCTTTTCTTCTCATATTTTTACATAGCTCTTAATGTGTCATATTTTAGTCCTTATTGTTTAATTAAAAAGGAGTGTGTGGCTATGCATAAATAATATTTGAATATGCTCTAATTAAAAATGCACTGACACATACTGTTATCTCCATGATAATTTAAACTGAACATTTTATATTTTTTTATCAAGTTACTTAAGTAGTTTTACTAGAGTGACTTATTTTTAATACTTTTACATATAATATTTGCTATGCAATGAGATTTTTGTGGCCAATTGTATTCCTCAAAAAAGTTAAAACCATAACCGTAAGCATCATAATTCTGCCCATTGTGAATGATTCTGCAAGGGGCACAAACCAATAATCTGTTTAGTTACTGCAGGTCACAAACTATAGTCCCTGTCCAAACTGCAGAAGTGACACATGCACTCAGGATGTAGTGTATTCCTGTGACGTACGCCATGCTACATTGTCAGGGTGCAGTGAGTTCCCACACATTCCACATTCCTGTCCTATCTCCATGTGAGCAGGACTTTAACAGGCTGACTATGGGTTTCTTTTTTCAAAACAGAGTGAAACATCCCTTACTCTCCTTTAATGGATTCTGGTAGGACGTTCCAGCCATAGCACATGGTTGAAAATTGTAATTGTGATAAAGGTTGTGATTTACCACAGAGTCTTAGACCACATTCCTGTCATATTTGATGCAGCCTAAAGTGCAGTAAGTGTCTCACTATTCAAAAATTAGGTGCTCGCCAGTCCCTGTTGTCTGCTCCTACTCTAAAACAGTAAGTCAGCTTAGCAATTCCATTTCTATCCAGACTAAGAAATTCAGAGCAACTGAGAAAATTGTATGTGCCATTTTCTGTAGTCTCCATTCTTCATCTGTTGATTTTAATTAAATAATTGCTGATCATTAAGGGAGAGAAACTGCAGTCAGAGTTCACTTGAGTGCAGGATGATGAAGCTGTCTCTTTGGGTCTTATTATGAAACTCTTCTTTGCCAGGAGAATTCCCCACCGTCCGGGCTGGGAAGTGGGTTTAGTTGCTAATGAGCTTCCATGGCCCTTGGTAAAATCAGTGGTTCCCCAGCTTTTTAAGGGGACATATTAACAGAAACCAATGGCAACAAATACAAAGTTCAACTTTTCCATTAAGGTTAATGAACACGCAGTTTGATTTGAGTGTGTTGGAATAATTACGATTCCTGGGGGAGGAGTATTTCCTCTCCCTTGAGACATCTTCTCGGAGACAAGGCAGTGGGAAGAGAAGATAATTTGGAGCAAGATATCCATTTGTACCCATGGTATCCCATTTACCAGTGCACTCCTAGGAAAGCCACAGACTCTGAGTCTTAAGTAAGAAATTAAAACATTACTTACAGCCCGGAAGTATTTCAAAGCGTAGATCAATAATAAATTAAATGCTCTTACAAACTGCAAAGCAGTTATGCTATAAAGATTATGAATAGATGGGCCAGTGATTTAGCTCAGTGGCATAAGCGCCTGCCTGGCAAGCGCAACGTCATGAGTTCAATCACCGGTACCAAAAGAAAAAAAATTATGACTAGAACAGTAATACTAACAACAACAATAAGTGCCTAACATTTATTGGCTGTCGTGTCCCAGGAAAGGTGACAAAACACTTAAGCATATCATAATGATAATTAACCCATACAAATGACACCAAGATGTACATTAAATGATCCTGTGATCAGATAAGAGAAAGCCTCAAATGATTGAAATAATTTTTCAAGTTAAAGCTGACAAATATGTTTATTAGCACACAGGTTTGCTTTGTACTATGACAGATACTTACCTACTACATGCTTTCTCTTTCTCTCTCAAACTGAACACATATATGATATAAAATATAAGCATTTAAAATTTATTTCAAGATAATAAAGTGTACGTGACAGTATCCCTGTCAATAATCATAACAAAATCTTGTGTGCTTTTGTTGCTAGTAGTAACAGGATGAATATTGGAGAGAGAGAGAGACAGAGACAGAGAAAGAGCAAGCTAGAGAGAGAGAGAGAGAGAGAGAAGAAGATGATGACGTCTGATTATACTGACCTGTTTTCAGCGCAGTCCCTCTAAGACTGGTTATCCAGTCCTCTTAGCCCTGATGTTTCCTCGCAGCCATTTTCCACCATTGACTCCAACTGTGTTGGGGCCATACCTTTCTACTTTTATTGGTTTTTATCATAGTTGAGCACAATCTCTGTCCCCCCATTGGTCCCTATGAATGGTTTTCTTTACTGTGCTTCAACTAGTATCATTGAATAAATTCATTGTTTAACACACACACACGTGCACACACACATACCTCTTTACTTTTATCATTCGATTATTTGATACATCTTAACAAGACAACTTTCACTAAAAAGATACCTGGTCTTCTAATTATGAGCCCACACAATGTAAGAAATAGTAAACTAAATATATAAATTTTTGCATTTGTCCACACAAGTATATTATGTAATGCTTTCTTTCATTTAAAATTTTATTATTTTTTACACTTCAGTCATTCAAATTCAGACTACAGTATTACGGAAGTTAAGTGTCTGTTTTATTAAAAATCATTTTGAAAATGCTACTCTTGATTACATATATAAAAGCTCCATATCTATGTATATATCTATATCTATATCTATATCATATCTATGTCTAATCTATATGTTTTTTGCTTTTGTCCTGCTATAGAAATGAGACTAAACTCAGGAGTATGGGTTATAAGCCACTGTGTAATCATGGTCTTTTCTTTGCAACTGTATCCTTGTTATTTCCCTGGATGTCTATAGTAAAACCTTCACTAATTGTAGCTTTGTTGCTGATCTTTGTCCTTACTATGTCACTGAACTATGTCTCAACGTGTAGCACCTTTTGCCTCTTCAGATTTAACTGCTTGGAAAAACTTATGCCATATATTATTACTCTTCCAATCATTTGATCCCTGATAGAAAAAAAAAAAAAAGCTCATCATCCTTTCTCAGCACCTGTTCTTTCTCTCTTATGTCGCTGTGGCATTTGCCCCACTATATTCTGATTCTGCTGGCTTCAGTTGCCCTCCTATGGCTCTGCTCTCTCAGCCTGGAGTCTTGGACATCCTCGTTCACCTACTTCTGGTGCTTTAAATATTTTGGCAAATCAGTTTCCTCTTCATCCTTTTACAGTTTTATTCTTTCTTTCATTTTTTTAAATGACAGAATAATTTAAAAGTCATTCAAACCCAAGCATGGGAAAGCAACACAGTGTTATCAAGTGTCATTATTTGAATAATATTGGTGTATGTCTTA
>RJWM01021198.1:0-35780 GCA_004363535.1 Dasyprocta punctata | reverse complement strand
AAAAAGATTAAAAAAACAGAATGGTTATATAAGCAGGAATGATCAGAGTGGGGCAAACATAGATATTTAAATTTAAAAGTAAAATTATTGCCTTAGACCAGGTAACTGGGAAACCAAGCCCAGGAGGGGAGTATGCTATAAGTGAAAGATTAAAGGACAGCATTCAAGAGAATAGGAAATCACAGGCTAAGGTAGGGTGAAAAACCTGTACCAGATTCTGATCTCAGATGTCAATTCATTCTAGTGTAGTCTCAATGGAAAACCCTTACAGGACACACTGTACCACTGAAACAATCTTTCCTCAGGCCAGGATCAAGCTTTTTAAACCCATGTTATTCAGTCATGATCTGAACTGGGGTGTGGAGTAAGCTCCTTTTGGACCAGGACAGCTTTATAGAGACAAGAAAGCTGTCACAGATGAGCTTAAACCCTCTGCAGTGAAAAGTTGGTAGCACTGGCTGATAAAGAGCACGCTACCATCATGCATCAATTTTCTCTGTGCATATATTCTAATTTTATCCTTCCCTAGCAACTCCTAAGAGTCACATTTTCTTCTTGCTCAAACAAACACATTATGTAAATAATAAGCTTCTGAAGTAATGTGAGTTATTTTGGTTCTTCTAACTTTCAGCTTTTAAAAAATTTAAACGAATAATAGTAAGACTTACTTGTAATAAACCTCATAGCCGTCCAGTAAATACATGCCAACTCTTAGGCTAACACCTGGTATCAATCTTTTTTCACTTCTATTTTGTAGTTTGGACTACGTAATAGGAAGTTTCAGTTAAACCTTCTTCCACTTTCATTGTATTAATAGATATTCTATGAGAAATGATGAGAGGCAAATTATCAAAGAAATTTTACAAGAAAATTTTCTAAAAGTGAAAAGGATATAAATCCAGCTTAAAAGTACCCACTGAGTATCCAGCAAAATGAATGAAAAAAGGTCCACAGAAAAGCACATCATGAAGTCTTAGAACTCCAGGGACAAAGAAAAGGCTCTAAAGGTTTTGAGGCAGAAACCTAGGGCTATTTTTATAAGACTTTTGGCACTATCCATTTTAAACTACAAGTTATAACAGCTATAACACAATATACACATGCCCAAGAAGCATTACATTTCTCAAAACTGATCACTAAAAATAATAGTACTCTTGGAGAAAAATAGCACTGAGACGAATACTCAAAACTTAGGAAATTTTCTGTTTTCTTCCTATTACATAATTTGTTAATCAAAGTACCACGAAAGTCCTTTTGAAAGTCCAGCAACAATTCTAAGAGAAATTCACACGTATTTTCAAGTTACTGCAGCATAGCAGATGGTAGTAGGACATGTTAATTTAGCAATTCCAAATAGATGCAAAATCCTAACTATCTATCTAGGAATGGTAGGCCAGGCCAAGTTATAGCAAAGGTAATGTGATGCTTTATTAGATTTTTATCATTATATATTACACAAGGTCACAGAATTTACAGGAAAAAGAGCCTCACAAGTCCAGCCTAATTCTCCCATCTGTTAAGCACCTGGTACTATGAAAGCCCAGAGCTGGTTCAGTGAATGACACTAGGTGACAACACACACACCCTTCTAGTCAGGGATCCTAATCACTGCAATCAGGGTATATAAAACCGTATCTCTCACTAGTTGATCAGAAGGTGGTAGTCTATGTTGAGTCAGTACCGAAAATGATGAAAAGAAAGAAGCCTGGGTTCCAGGGCAAGTTTTATTACAAACTACTTATCTTCTTCTTCTCTAGACAGTGCTTCTCAACCAGGGATAAGTTTCCCTACCCCATCCTCCAGCAGACAGATTTTCACTGTTACAGATGTTTGGTGGGGAGAGTGGGAAGGGGTAGGGGAGAGGTGTCACTATCATCTAATGGATAAAAGCTACTGGGCCTAGCACCCAAGGTCAATATTGCAGAAAATAGATAGCCGTGCCCTAGAAAAACAAAACCTTCACCTTATTTTTATTATAAGATTCCTGATCCCAGGATGAGATTAGAAGTTGTAGGAAAACATTCCTTAAAACTGAAGTCTTTCATAAATGAGATATGACATCCTCATTTCCCTGAAAATCTTCAAACAAAAGTTAAATGATGATATATTAGGCCTGGAAAAAATGTAGGAAATCGTGAGAGGTGAGGTGAGTAATAAGCAGTGAAGCTTGGATACAACTCACCAGTCCTTTAGCATTTAAATACTAGAAGACATTGCCCTGAAGTGAAATCTTATCATAGAGGGCCACACAATTGTGGAATAAGTTTGCCTTTCTTGGATACAATGTGATTTCTACCCCTTTTAACATTAATTATAAATCATAAGCACCCGCCAGTACAAAAAAAATTTACATTCATGATCTTTGGCAATGGAAGTATTGAAAATATAGAAATTTTAAAAAAGAAAATATACAAATTAGAGAAAAAAAGAATACAAAAGGGAGAGGGTATGTGATATTTTAAATTCCTTTGGTTAAAAGCAAAAATGATAAATACAGCTGCCTTCTGCAATACAATGTCATAAAAGGGGGCCAAAATAATTTTCCTAGCTCAGACAAGGTCTTTAACCTCACTAAAGTTTGAATTTTTTCTTAGACATACAAGTCTTTCTGAGAACAGAACAGAACCAAATACATGGGAGAGATTATCTAGCAGCAACTAACATTTTAAGCTGAGTAATCCTAGGTTTTAGGACATATCTATCTTTTTAAGACTGCCAATTTTATTGTCTTACATGTGTTAAGTCATGTTTATTTCATTATTCTGGCTGGGCTATATGCTTTTGCTTTTATTATAGAAAATTACAAGAGTGTTTATGTGTGTGTGTGTGTTCTCCCTAACAGTGCTTAGCACAAAGTGATTCCATTGGAACCATTTCCCCAAGTGATCTCAGCTTTGCTAACAGATACCACCTGCTGGGTTTAGTGACAGCTTTCCTGATATTTAAAGACAATTTCTTCTAATTGAATGTTTTTAATGAAAAATAATCTAGGGTTTAAAATTTGGGAAAGAGTACATCCGTGCCATAATTGGCTTCAAACTTACCAATTAAACATTATATGAATTAAAGTTTTATGTGTTTCTAATTGTACCTTCAATGAGTGAAGAGCACAGCTTGTCTGTTAAATATACAATGAATTATTTAACTATTGGATTTAGTCCTGAATTTCATAGATTTTAATTACACACAGAAAAAGCAGAGATAACAAAGAAAAAGTGTGGACAAAGCATGGTTAGAAAGAGTCTTTGACTGTGCTCCAAGCACATGATGGTCTTTGTGTAACTATAAAGTAATTAAAGTTGTGATTAGTGCCAATCACTTCACAGACATTAACAAGCCTCCCAAAAATGCTCAAGGTCTGAGTTCATGGATCGTAGACTAATGTACAGAAATATGATCCAGTTGTCTATCAATTCAAAATGTTTCTGTAGCAATGGTCTCAGTTTGACCAAAAACAAGAAAGTAGGTTGCCTAGTTTTCACATTGCTAAATAAAAATCTCTCTTTCTGGAACGCATTCCAATCCAAGTGTTAGTCTGCACAGGAAAGCGAGAAATCACAAGAGAAAGGGACATTAACGGACTCCCTCCTCAGACCTGTGAAGCACAAGGGAATTTTGTAATTACTCATCCATCCAACCCGCCTTCCACTCACTAAGCAACTCTTGTGTGAGACACCAAGCCAGCTGCTGCCTGCACAAGGATGGGAGTAAGATGTTAGCTAAGTGCCTGAGGGCTGAGACCCTCAGCACATTCAGTTCTACTCTGAGAGAATCCCCACCTCATCTTCCTCACACAAAGGACAGCATCTCAGAGATGAGGAATTACCCTGGGAGAAAAACTAAAACAGACTTTAGTTCTTCTAAGTTGTATCCAAGCACCTTTATTTTAAATCCTAGGTGTTATTTTTGATGTGATATTCATTTCACTCTGCTTGGGAAAGAGACCTTGCAATTCTTTAGACAAGTCTGGCAGGTGCAAATTTATTACAAAACCACAGTGAATCCTATATCCACTGACATGAAAACATACTGTGAAATGATTCCGTGGCAAGTTTTAAAAGAGAAGAGGCAACATTGGCAAGAAAGAAGTCATGATATGTGATTTGGTGATCCCAAATTTTAAAACTGGATAATAAGGCTAGAACAATCCACTTAATAAACTTGTTCTCTGGGTCTCCTGCTGACTACATTCCTCATATCAGCTGGGAACACTGCATTAATGACATCTGCAAGTCTTCCTACTCTGCAGACTCTGCAGCATGCTATGGGATCCTCTTCCCCAAAATAGACAAAGCTTTCAAAAGTCAAGAGAAATGCCCACTGGACATGATGTGAAGAGGCCCACAGAAGCCCCAGTCCACTTTGCCAAACTGTCCTCATTTTCTCATCTGCCCCTCAGAACGGAAGTAGTTGATTAGAGGTGAAGTAAGAAATTGAGGGCAGCTGCTGACAGGAAAACTCAGGTCTTGCTTCGTAAGGCTGATGAGCCCCCAGTTCAGAGAAGTAGTCTCAGTAGGATTAGAGCCCAAACCATCTTAATGACTCCTTTTATTGCAATGAGCTTATATCATCACCTATTGTGCTACCACTGTTTGCCTTTTGCCCTGTTGTTTGATATGTCCCTGAAAGATTTTGACTTCTGTGCTCTGGCTTTCTTCTTCCATTTTATAGTCCCCAGATAGACTTTGTCTCTCAATCCATATGGTTCTTATTTTCCCCATTTAGTGCTATGTGTTTCATTCTGCTTTTGAAAAGATCACTATTTACCATTTCTATGCCATACTGTTTTCTTTATTTCTTACTGTCCAATAGTTTCAAAAAAGTTAAGCATTTTGAGTGTGTCCAGTATTGTACTAAACACTCTTTAGAATTGTTCTTGTAAACTTCTCATTTCCTCTCCGACCCTCAGCCTACCTTTTTGTGTCTTTTTCCTCCAGAACAGAGGTCAGCCAACTATGGTCTGTGCACTAAGTCTTGCCCTGAATATAATTTTATTGGGGCCCAGTCACACTAATTTGTTTGTTATCTGACTTCTTTCAAGTTACTGCTAAGTTGAGTAATTGCCAGAGATCATATGGAAAAATTTGTGGACTTCTCCTCTTTAAGCAAAAGGCTTTCTTCGTGTTCTTTTCTTCTCTTGTCTATTATTATTAGTTAGGCAAAGATCACAAGGTTAGAAACCCAGCCAGAGATAATACCAAACTAGAAACTAACGGTTTCATTTAACGTTGCAGAAGGATAGCTTCCATTCTCAGATAATTAAGAGTGCATTCTCACTATTTCTCAATGATAATGTTACTATTTCTGCCTGAACCACATCCTAAAATTAAGAGCCACTTTTCTACTCATGCTTTATACCCAGCTCAAGTATACATCCCCACCCCACGTTCACTTCCATGAGGTCTTTCTGGTTACTTAATGACTTTCCATCTTCTGAGACAAAGCTTTCCTCCACCTCACTGTCCCACCTGTCTCTGCTCCCTTCTTCTGTTCTCCACACCCCCTAACTTTTCTTCTTCTGTGATTTCAGCTCTTCAGAGTAAACAGTTTTACACTGCTTGGGAAGACCAGGTAGTTTTCTTTTCACTCTAAGTAGCATTTTTTCAAGAGCACATGAATAATGAGTGTTTCACCTAAAATGGATTTGGAAAAATAAAAAAAGTCTCCTTGTTGTATAAATGAATACCTTATTCTATTCTTTCTTGCTCTCCATAGAAAGTTCTGTGTTGGCTGTTTGCTCTAAAATAGCATCTCTAATAGATGCAAAACACAATCTTTATAAGGTAATGTAGACTGAGAACTTACATAATAGTTTATTTCATGTGAAATAGTTCAAAAATTTTAAAATGTTAAACAATTGAAATTGATATTCTCAGTTTCTCTTGAAAATCTGCAACTCTAGAACCTCCAGAGCTTCCACGTAGCTCCAATTAGCAAGTCCTCAGCTGTATGTCCCCATTGGAAGGGTCATAGGCTCTCAATCCTCATATAGCCCAACACTCCTATTAACTCATCCTCCACCAGCTCTGTCATTTATGTTGTCTGTTTATCTTCCATCAGCATTTGCTTGGAAATTCCTGGTCTAAGCCAAGTATCAAAGAAACCTGTAAGCATCTGCCTGGACAACTATACTAGATGGTTATCAATAATACCTTAATAAAAGAAATGGAGGTAGCATCATAGGTGGAAATGGTAAACACATGGAATATATATCGACCTCTGGCTAACATTGTTAAATGCTGAAAGATAAACAAACAAAGACCAACTTTGGAGCTTTGCTTACCCTTAGAATTTTTTTAATAGTGCCTTGGAGTGTATGACCAAGAAGGTGTTACAGAATTAATTGTCCTACAAAATTTACACATGAAGGCTCTAATCACCAGTGTATCCTAATATGACTGTATTTGAAGATAAAGTATTTAAAGAAATTAAATTAAAATGAACCGACTAGGGGAAACCCAAATCCAATCTAAGTAGAGTTCTCTAAGAAAAGATTAGGACACAATGCACTGGGAGCACTTGTGCAGAGGGATGATCATGTGCCGAGGCAGCAACAGAGTGGGATCCAATACTACCATACTACCAGTGCCTTCATCTTCAACTCGTAACCTCCAGAACTGAGAGAAAACTGATTTTCCCTTTGTGGTATTTTACCATGGCAGCTCTCACAAACTAACACAGTGGTGCCTCTGCACTGGTCTCCTCTTAGCCTTAGGCAGGGATTGTCCGCACTATCCCTACTGCAACAGCTACATCTTCACGGTCAGCTCCCTCTTTCAGGCAAGCCATTCGCACATCCACCTCCTCACACCACTAAACCCACCCACATACATCTGTTTGCAAAGCAACGATTGCCAGGATGCCCTAATTTGTCTAATATTGTCCCTCCCTGGAGAACAAAGATTGGAGTCTACAACAAAATAGACAGCATATATTTTGTTTTTCCACATTCAGTCTTGGTATACACAGCTGAACAGATCTCATCAGTTATAGTATTGGTGTTTTTTTCTGTTGCTGAACCTAAAATATCAAGTGTCTCTGCCTCTCGATTTTCTGTTGTTCAGAAGATCCCAATTAAAGGTGATTCTTTTCCTGGCAATAAAAATATCCTTCTTCTTCTATTTTTGACCAAAAAACAAACAAACAAACAAACAAACAAACAAACAAAAACCTGGCCTGGAATGCTCCTCTTTGGAATCACTCTTCCTTCTGTCAACATGGATGTGATTATAGCTTGTCGGACCAGAGTTAACATGTAATAGGCCCAGGGAAGCTGCTGGATGAGCTCTCACAGTGTGTACCCTGAACAGTGGAGGCAGACAATCTCTTTGGCCTCCAGTTTAGGTGAATCACAATATAGTCTTGACAGTCATATTCTTTTTGGCACTGACACAAAAAACATCACATGCTCTTTGCACTGTTGGGATTTGTCCCAACCAGAGTGTATGCTCTTTAAAAAGAGAGATATTTTTTTTTTCCTCAGTAGCTATGTTGCTGGAATCTGATGTATTGATAATCACTTGTATTGGTCATAGCTTTGCCCTAGCTAAGGAAGTTCTCCCAAAGATAGTTCCTTGAAAGGGATTTCTGAGTTTGGCACTTAAAGAGAAAAGTTCCTTTCAGAGGGGGTCATATCCATTGGTTATTCAGGGAACAGCAGAAGGGAGGGAATCAGGCCTGAGACTGTGCCACAAATTAGAAAAGTGGGAAGAAAGTCTGACATATTATGGTCTTGCTGAGAGAGGGTCCTGTGTGGAAAAATCTAACCAGGATTTTCACATAGGTGGAAGCCCAAGACCTTGATTTTCCAGGCATTGGTCCATCTGAGAGCATGTTCAGGTCTTATTTTTCTCTTATGATCAGTGTCAGTACTATAATCTCATATTCATGTTTAAATTTTTAAAAGTTATTAAAAATCACAAAAATTATAATAAGGTAGGTTTGTCACTGTTTATAATGAATAATTGCTTTTCAAAGGAAGTCTAATAGGGTTCCTTTGAAGAATATGTTCATTTATTACAATTTCAGATGTACCTCAATGTAATTACAGATAGTTTTTTTCAAAACCACAAATAATGTTTTAAAAAATTCCAAGTTCAGAAAATATCATGAGACTTATCAGTGTGTATAATTATAAATATAGCAACATACCAGTAACACACACAAACTTGAACATCGTTATAAAAACACAACCACACATGGATACTTAACCATGTACACAAATTCACACCAGCCAATTTTCTTCAGGTTTTAATTAAAGTGCCACTCCAAAGACTGATAACTTCTAGAAGTCGGTAATGAAGCAAGTAAATAAAGGGCCCATGGAATTTTTGACAGCTGATAGGTGACAGGGACACATTGCCCAAATTTTGTTGGAATAAATCATCTTCACACGAATTTTCCCCTTTGACTCTATTTCTCTTCTTGCTCCCATTTATGTTCTGGGAGGTATGCCTGCTTAGGCAGAGATCAGAAGCAAGTAATAGAAATCTAACCTCTCCAAAACTTCTCTGAAATCTGATATAAAGTGGTGAGAACCCAAAACTATTAATTAAAGAATTAAAAAACTGGCTCCAAGACCTATTTTTTCGCTCATACCTTATCCTCACTGTGGGCAGCCAGTCTAAGGACATGTGCTAAGTCAAAGAGAATAGGTCATATCCGAAAGAAGGACAAAGAGGATGCATTTTTCAGAAAGCATATTTCGTTTTTAGATTTCAACCTCCACTCTGCTGCTAGCAGGGTGACACAGTCTCGCTACTGCTGCTGGCCAAAACCTTTGCTCATATCGCTGATCCTCTCTCTGAGGGAAGATTCTTCCTCTGATAAAACCAGTCACAATTTAGAAACCTTCATTTCCTGGGTAGAGCCTCCCAGCCACGCTAAATGTATCTGGGGGAAAGGAAGTTAAGTGAGTTGGAGAATTTGTAGATTATATTCCCTTACAGGCATCATCTAGACTAAAAAGATTTATTTGGATGAAATGAGAAATGACCTGAAACACTCTTGCACTTGCCCCAAATCCTAAGCAAATTCTAAGGTTTCCAGTGTTTGTCTGTTATCTTTTCTCAGTCTTTCCCTTCATTTGGTGGATATAATCTCCTCTACTTTCTCATCTGAGACAAAGCAAACAGATCAGCAACTCTGATAGAAATTGATTAGTGTTTTATTACTTACTCTTTTGTCAGTTGGAAAGCATAGATTGTGTATATGAATTCCGATAAGCCTCTAAAATTTTGATATCAGTTATTAATATCTGAATGTAACCCATATTAAAGGTAATGAATCCCACATTTTGTACATTCAATATCATATGGCATGATGGTGCACACAATTACAGAATGGAAATATATTCACATACCTTCCTCATACTCATATATCCCAATGCTGTCCCTTGCTGTCAACCACTAGCAGTTAAATCTTCTTGTTTGTATGTACAAATAATAACATTTTGAAATCTTCTAAGACAGGTAAACTTTTCTAAGCCTTATTCTTTAAATTTTTAAATAGATTATATCTAGACTTGCTCTCAATAAATAACCTTTACAGTCCTCCCATGGATATATGCCAGCCCTAGGCAAACATCTGGCCTATGCCCACTCTTAGTTCTATTTTTATAGTTTTCAGTTAAGCAATGAAGGAATTTTTGTGTAAATACTTTTAAACACATTGGGAAATAGAGAAGCTCTGAAATATTTTTATAATCCTTCTATTTTGGTGTTATCAACATAATTTTATAATATGAATGCCTCAAGATGTCCTGCACTATATCCAGTCAAGGACATATCACAAACAATATATCATATAATTATAATATCAACTTCTTAAAAATAGTCGCTGTTTATCTGAAATTGTTGTATACAAAGTAACTTGTGAACAATACTTGCAGATAATGGATACCAACATTATTACAAGAGGTATTCAACCCCACAGCATGAGTATATTTCAACAGATGTATATGACTAATGAACATAGTATGATATGAAATCAAACTACACTCAAAACCACAAAGAGAAATACAGAGAAAACGGAATAATCCTCAATTTTGGATCCACTCAATTTCTGAGATTTTTTTCTATCATTGGTTCAAATTCTGAAGATTCCTGTGTGTAGTTCTATTTTTTCTACTTTATAAGTGCAAGAGTCACAGTGACATTCCAAAATGTCATGCAGAATATCAACTTTATCACTGGGGAAAAAATTCCTCACATATGTGATTTTGATATAAAGAACTTGCTCTTAGAACCACATCTACTCCCTTTAAAAGGACATTGTTTGTACTCTTCCACATATGACATACATACAGTTGGCTTACAGCTCTGTTCAAGGATACCACTGTATCTACCTAGGTCGTCTCTCCCCAAACAGCCTATTCCACCTGGGTCCAATAGAACCCATAAAAGAGGCTATCACTTTTTTTTTTCCTTTTCTTTTTGTGGCACCGGGGATCTAACTCACAACCTTGCGTTTGCCAGACAGGTGCTTAAGCCACTGAGCCAAACTCCCGGCCCTAGTTTTTTTGAGGCAGAGTTGCACTATGTAGCTCAGGCAGCTCTTGCACTCGCGTTGTAGCCCAAGCCGGCCTGGAACTCACAACGCTCCGCCTACCTCAGCCTCCCGAGGGCTGGGATTAAAGGCGTGCACCACCACGCCCAGCTCAGGCTATTACTTTTCTATCTGGTACTTTGGCTCTGTTGACTGAAATAGCATCTCAGAACCCGGAAAAAAGAAAGATATGGTTAAGAATTCCCCTGATAAGGTTGACTCTAGATAATATTGTGATAAACTGTCTCTTTTCAATGCTTTCATTTTTTCTTATCTTTTGTTCTATTATCCCTACACCATTATATTGGAGTTAAGCAACTGTCAACTACTTTTTTCATAAGATTATCTTGAAGGAATGGTTTCCAAATGTCTTAGTTATTTTTTGTTTATTGCCAAGATGAAATACCTGATGCCCAAAACTGGGAAGGAAAGGTTTATTCTTACAGTTTCTCGGGAGTTTCAGTCCATAAGTTGGCTCCAAGGCAGCTGTTCATGGTGGCTGCAAGCTGCAAGCCGTGCTGGCAAGAGAGACAGAGGCAGAAGAGGAAGTGAACAAGAGGAAGACCCACCTTTTCTTACACTGTATGTTGGCTCCACCCCTTGGTGGTATAGCAAACCGAACACAAGCAAGCACCAGACTTAGCCCCATCAAAAGTATGTGAGGACTTGGGGGTACATAGCATATCACCCGATACACCAAACTTGTTTTACTAGATTCATGTGGTGAGCTTTTAAAAGCCAGTTCCTCACTTAGCTTTTTTCTTTTCTCAGGTGCAAGGAATTAGACACATGCTAAGCAACTACTCTACAACTGAGCTTGTATCTCCAATCCCCGGAATTCTCAGTTCAAAAGACCAACTCACTAAATCAGAATGAACACACACACAAAAAGTGATAGAAGATGACATCTGAGCAGCAGGCAGCAAGAAGTCTATCTAGATTATGTATGGCCTTAGAGTTCATGGAAGTTATTTGTATTTTATTCCAGTCATAATGAGCAACCACTGGAGGGTTTCAAATGTGGAAGTCCATGATCTGGTTGACGTTTAAAACTATTTAGTGTAGTCTTTCTTTTAAGAACAGCCTGACTCCTGCCACTATGGCTTCAGTCTTGTTTCTTCTACTTCACTCACTCCTCTGTGCCTGTCCTCTTATATGTGTCTCTCCTACTTTTCAAAGCAAAGCTTAAGCCTGTCTTCATCCAGTGATGTTTCTGAACCAACTAGACCCCTTTTCTTTCCTCAGTTTCCACAATGCTTAGTAATGTAAACCTTACATGCTGATATTAAATAAAAAAACACATATCTTACTCCAGCTTTGGCCAACAGTGTTTTGTTTTGTTTTGTTTTCTAAAATGCCTACATGAAATATGAAATGAATGAGAAATTCATTCCTGCAAAAGACACTACTATTTGCTTTTTGACACCATGAACTACAAGAACAAGGTGGAATATTGAGAGAAGAGCTAAGCGATGAAGAATGATAAAATATCAAATGCTGTAGAAAAAAAGAAAGTGTTCTCTATGGGAGAATAAAAGCCAGGGTAAGACCATTTAAGATGTACAAAAACAATGACATGCATAAACCCCGTGCTTCTGCCCCGCTCCACTTCCTTTCTTGTAGTATCAGTCATCCAGCTACCAGCGCTTTTATTGTATTTATACTTCTCTCCAAACCACTACAATTTTTCCATTGTTCTTTTTTATATAAATGGATCAAGCACGCAATTATGAAGTATTTCAACTTTGTCTCTAATCCAAATATCTTAATTTCTCATTCCAGACTATAATGCTCCAATTTTCTCCTCATAAGAGCTCTCAAATCATGGCATAAATATATTTGGGGACACTGTATTTAAAATTCCTTCTCACATCGATTATCTAAAATTCTCTTTGCATTTCTAATGCTTTATTTTGTCTGTTCTACCATCTTCTTGTAATCTTCCTACTGTTAAGTTTTTAGTCTAAAAAAGTTACCTTTATGAGATTGAACAGCTGCTTGTGAAATTCCATCAGTATGATTCTTTTCAGATTTCAGTACTTATCCTGGTGAGTGCTTACTTAGTAGATCATTCAACACTGAAGAGATTGAAGAGCTGCTTGAGTTTCAGAGGAAAATGTAAGAGGAAGAGAGAAAAAAGATGCTGATGTTGATATGGTCTTGTGAGTTTTTCCTTTTCATTTATTTTCATTAAAAAAAGATAATTGCATGAAAACAAGATTTTTTTTCCTTGAGGGCACACCTGCTCTTTTGGTGACACCTGATTTAGCAAGTTTTTTCTCATGTATAACATCTGCTATTTCCAGAGCAGTTAGTCTGGTATAAAAAGGCAAATAGAGAGCAGTTCTTCTAAGGAAAAAAAAGAAGAAAGAAAGAAAGAAAGAAAGAAAGAAAGAAAGAAAGAAAGAAAGAAAGAAAGAGAAGAAACAGTTCCCAAACCTTGCTTTTGTTTAGTGATCTAACAGTCAAAGTATTTTGTGCATTTGCTCAAAAATGTTTCCAGAAAAAAATGAATATGTGAAGGAACGAGAAAAGGTACTGAGAACTGATCCAGTGTAAACAGAAAAGTGGTCAGACTCAGGCTCAGTTCAGACATCAGATTGCCTGAGCTGACCAGAAATTTTGTTACTAAAAATGCTTGAGTATATATAACTTTTGATGTTTTCTTTTATCTAATGAATGACCTATTTAAATATTCATCTGCATTCATTATATAATGATAACCAAAAACCTCTTTCTCAAATTCATCTATAAGTAAAGACAACTGTATTACTTGAAAGAAAAAGAAAAATGTTTACTTTTATTGGGATCAAAATTTCATTTTAAGTTTCTCTTATATTATATTCCATTATATTTTCTTCTTTTCCTTACTGTATTCCATCTCAATGCTCTCTCTTACTTTACTTCTTCAAACAAAATAGAAAAAAAAGGCGCTTGTTTGCTACAATCTCAATGAGTTCCGGGGCTTGCAAATTTGATTTACTATTTCTACTTACTTTATGCTCAGGAGTGAAATATGCATGAAAATAAGGAGGAAAAGGAAACCAAGATCCATTTCTCTTGAACATGGTTTAATGAAATAGAAAAGAAAAATTATTATATAACCTAAAGTCCATAACTACTTAGGCAAGTCATTCTGATTCACTATACCTCAAATGAGAAAACATTTTAATTGCATTATATTTTATAATCACAATCTGTTTCTTTTATGGGAATTTGGAATATTGGAAGTTCAACTCAGAGAATGCAATATTACTCAGTATTATTATTCCAAAATTATTCCAAAATATTACTACTTACACCCTAAATAGTTGACCCCATATCCAGGCACATGGATATGGATGTTATTTAATATCACTTATTTTAGGGCCAGGAGTTTGGCTCAGTGACTTAAGCGCCTGTCTGACAGGGGCAAGGTTGTGAGTTCAATCCCTGGTGTCACAAATAAATAAACAAACAAATAAAATTTTTAAACAATTACTTATTTCATGCAATCATCTGAATAATCTCTTCTGTGAAAGGTAGCAAGAAAGAGACTATTGAGAATAAGTAATAGTTCAAGGCAGGTTTTTATACAATGATCTAAAAATGTTGGCATATATTCTTCAAAATATGTAAATAATTTGATATCGTTATGATATCCCTTTAATACTTTTGACTGTTGAATATAAATTTTACTTCCTATAGGAAATATAGAATTACATGATTTCCTACTTTTCCTTACTGAAGCTTGCTTTCTGATAGGCATGATACAATTTGCAGGTAGGGAGAAATCTTCCGTTTAAACATTCCCCTCTCTTTGCCCCAAGAGCTCTGTTCTAATATAGAAAATTTCACTTTTAGAGATTAATTTATTTTAGTCTTGCAGACTTTTGTGCTACAAGAGTTCCCCCATTAAAATTCAAATGCCTTGGGAGTAGAAACATCGTAAGCCAGTAATGAACAACTAGAGGCCTTACGTAGCCTTAAGATATAGCCAAGATCTAATTCTGTATTAAAAATATTAAAAGTTGCCTCTGTTATTTCTAAACTATAGTCATTTACTGTCATTTTAATAGATAAAAATGAATTTTTTTCATTTACATTTGTCCAGACAATAAGTAAAATATAGTATAAATTTATACATTTTAACATTAGATCACGATGGGGCTTAGCAGATGGGAAACAAAAAATCTGATATTGTTAGAATCTGCAAACATAAAAAACAGATGGACTGGTCCTGATGAAACTGGATAACCATGTCATAAAGTGTAAGAAAATGCAGATCATCATGAAGATAATCACAGGTACAGAGAAACACCAAGCTTAAAGTGAAAGCACATGCAAAACATTGGCAAAACAAAAAGCCTCCTGGAGGAATCCTTCAGAGCCACTGATTAAAGAGCAATAATTAAAGTAATTGTGCCAGTTGGTGCCAACGCACACACACACACATATCAGCAGCATCAGTTACAAAAAGGATACACCCCAATGCTAAAACCCAAAAGGTAAAGAAAATATACTGAGTACCTAGGAGGGTTCAAATTCAATCCAAGTGAAAATTACAAATTCCTATAAGAGAGTAGGCAAAAGGCAGTTTTGCTAGAAAAAAGCCACACTGAAGTTCTCAGCTACCAGGCTCAACCTCTTTCTTGGCAACAGGGAGATCCAACCCTGAGGAGACTCCATGCCCATGTGCCTAAAGAAATGCATGTTAGTTGAACCATCTGGCCACACAGCCAGAACTATCTCAGTCCTTCAGTGCAAGGTAGAAATCCATGGGAGAAAAGAAGAGAAGAAATGTAGGGAACTCGCAGAGCACCTGGTTCCATTAACCCAAGTCACACACGAACATGAGCAAACCCACAGAGAACCAATCACTAATTTGAGTAAAACCAATACCAACAAATAAAGGGAAAAACAGAAAAATGAGTCCTGGAAGAAATAAAAAATATCGAGGTGTTAGGAAACCTTAGGAACTTTTGTGAAGATTAGACGAGATTAGAGAAGGAAGCATACGTATAAGTTCAGCATGCTTTGCCAAAATAACAGAAAAGAAGAAAAAGTATTGGAAATTAAATATGAACATATACTTACAGCTGAAGTAATTTATTAAAATGATCACTGTTAAAAAAAAAAGTGACATGAAGAGTCAAACAGAGAAAATAAGAAACACAGAAAAGCAAGATTCAGAAACAAAGCGGAAGTATCCAAGACATAGATAGCATGTCTTATGGAAAAGTAAGATTGACAGAAAGAGCAATGATAGTGTAGAAGCAATAAAAGGCAAGATGGACCAAAGTGAAACTGAAGACAAGAGACGAGATTTCTGATTTGAAAGGATCACTGAACCCTGAACAAGGTAAATCGGAGCACACACGGTCTCCTAGGAAGTTCTAAGAGCATGTTATAAGAAAAACGTCTCATGGAAGAAATGAGATTCTCAGGTTGGTCTTGAAGAATAGATGTTTTGGAAGCAGGTAGAGAATAAAGACAAGATGCAGAAGACTATTGGGGATAGGAGATAATTGGAATGAGAATGCAAATATTAATATTCTTCTATTCCCACATTTTATATTTAAAATAATTAGGAAAACGAGGTTTTATGCAAGTTAGTTGAATACCCCAAGCATGTGTGTGTGTGTGTGTGTGTGTGTGTGTGTGTGTGTTACTGGGAATTGAACACAGGACCTTTTCCCTGAGATACATCCACACCATTTTATTTTTGTTTTTCCTTTTGAGCCAAGGTTTCGCTAGGTCTCTAAATTGCCTGGTCAGGCTTAAAATAGATATCCTACTACCTCGGCCTCCCCAAATGTTGAGATTACAGGTATGTACCACCATACCTGTCTGGCCAAATGTTTTTAATGACTAGTCCTTATTTTTAATGACTAGTCCTATTCATTTCAACTGGGAAATAAATGAATGCATTTTTTCTGACTCTAGCTCATACTCAAATAACTTCTATTTTTGCACAAACAAAGACATCATTGAAAAACACATTAAAGACTTCTTTTGGAACTGGAGTCCTAATGTTGGCCTAGTATATTCGTCTTATTTTGAATCATTGTGCAATGAAAATTTCTGCTGGTAAAGGCTGAACCTATATATTTATAGAAAACTGACATTTCTTGAGCATGAAATGTCCCTGTTTCTATGTCAGTGTAGCTCTGCATTTAAGTGCAGTGGCTTCTGTTCATTTTAATTTTGCCATCTTATTTAAATCAGCAGATTATGTCATGAATTTTACCCCACACTACCCCTACCCTACAAACTGTGCACCCTCTGTAGGGTCTTTGCTCAAAGAATATTTTCTTCCCTCATGTCTCTCACCCAACATGCTTATATTGTACTTGCAGGACTATAAGATTATAAATATCTTATAATCAAAGTTTGTATATCAAAGTAAAATAAAGTGGGCTATATGTGTGCATATTATCCTCCCTCTTTCCTACGCACACACATGCATTTGGAACACTTCCCTTCTTGACATGGGACTTGCCAGTATTTTCTGTTTCTGGCAAAACACAAACTCTGACAGGGAAGAGGCCATCTCTCCTTTTAGGATAATTTCAGCTCAAGCTGCCGTGACAAAATACAATCATCTGAGTGACTTCAGCAATATGAATTTCTTTCTCACAGTGATGAAGCCTGGAAACCCAAAATCCAATTGCTGGAGGCAAATAAGTCTCTGGTGAAGACTCTTCTGCCTTGCAGTTTCTCCCTACTCGCTGTGTCCTAGGTAGCCTTTCCCCTGTGCCTGCAAGGGGAAACAGAGAGGCACAAGGTCTTCCCTTGCTCCCTATTTTATCAGAGTAGATCTTCTGATCTTGTTTAGCCTTTATTATTCAGTAAAATCCTTGTCTCCAAATACCATATAGTCATATTAGGTATGAGGACTTCAAACTAAGAAATTTGCAGAGGATGCAATTCAGTTCCTAGCACTTCCTATCTGTAGAACTGTGCACTTAATCTCACAAATGTTGGATTTTTCAACTAATTGCTTGAGTATTTCATTTTTAGACAGGAGCAGATATTTTGAAGGAAGGAGCCAAACCGGTTCAAATCCCTCTTTTTTGTGAATGTTTCGTAAAGTCCAGTCTATGTTTACTTTATGTTCTTATTTGTAATATTTTGAGTAGTAGTAGTA
This sequence comes from Dasyprocta punctata, assembly GCA_004363535.1. Lineage (NCBI taxonomy): Eukaryota > Metazoa > Chordata > Mammalia > Rodentia > Dasyproctidae > Dasyprocta > Dasyprocta punctata. The sequence continues at coordinate 18,106 of RJWM01021198.1, read as the reverse complement.
TTTTGAGTCTACCCTCCTTCTGTACCCTATAACTGCCTAAAAAGTTCTAAGTCACTTAGCATCATCATGGTGCCCCACACCGCCACACAATTCCTCTTAGTCTCCATGTATAATAAGTCCTTCAGGAAATGATTTCTTTTTTTTTTTTTTTTTGCACACATCAAATACATGATCACACATACTTCATAGACAATCGAATGGAAAAGTTTTATATATAAATATGGTAGTAATCATTTCTAAAATAATTGTTATTTTTAAAGTACTGATAGTTGAGAATGAAGACAACTCATTTTTACTAATCTTTTATTACCATATTTCCCAAATAGTTGTTAATGGAGGGCTGTTTCATGGCAGAGTTTCCTGAAGCAGATGATTAGGATGGAGATGGGAGTTGAGGGTCCTCATTAGGATCCAGTATCTTGAAAAGGAGGAGAAACACCAGATTGGTAGAGGCAGGCACTGAACTATGACTCAGGTCCAACCCAGTTTCACTGCGCCCCATGGTGACGTCACCGGTCACTACAGCCATCAGTGGTGTTCCGCATGCACTGAATTAACCCAGCCTCTGCACTTTAGTTTCTATCCCTCTCTGAAGAGGGCCTGCCCTGGGAAGGGCGAGCCTGTGGGGGAACAACTTTCTGTGGCTGAAGCAGACTCTGACGGTGCTGACAGCTGGGTCAAGGGGCGACCTGGAGGGTACATCTCTGTGTCTCCACTTTGTGTCTACTCGGGAAGCAGCCTCTCCAGTATTCCAGTGGGCCTCTCTTTCTCTGTGAAGCTTTGAGGAAGAAATTCGTTGGCTCTCCGGCAGTCTCTGCCACTGTGTGTATTTTCAGGCCACAACTGATTTTTTCTTTTCTGTATTAGTCATTCTAAAGCCCCTTCATCATCAGCTACTATCTCTGCTGATATTCACAGACTTTTCCAATTCTTTGTCTGAAAATTTTCTCTGGATGGTATCTGATCTACCAATCAATCTCATGTGCAGAGGGGCCCACTCCAGTATTTACAGAATTGTGAGCCCTGTGGTCTGACCCAACGTTGCGTATCAGATTCCCTATAGGAAAACTGAACAATCTATAAGCCACTGGAAATGTGCAGAGTCAGAAAAGGAAGTCTGTGCCTCAAGAGATGTCTAGCACTGTTTAAAAAATGTGGTACTTGTCAGATGAGGGTTCCATGATAGTCAGCTTCTTACCAATTGGCTGGTTGGATGAAGACACAGCCGTATTGCCCCATCAGGAGTTGCTGGCAGGCAGACAGTCAGCAGCAGCAATGACCAGATGAGACACCTGGACAGAAGACCAAGCTCTTAGGCTCCTCAGTATATCCGACTATTACCTCTCCATTCATGAACTTACCGTGTACACCTGGGGTGGCTGGTGCCTAAGGATGGGTAATTAACAATAGTCAAGTCAATTTTTCTGCTTGGTTGTTTAGTGCATCTTTTAACATATTCTGGCTTGTGGATATTAACATGTGTCACAAATATCTCACTTCTTCCAGTAGTCCAGTCTCAGTTCTTCCATGTACTTGCAGCTTAGATCTTATCCCCAAAATTCCAAATTGTCTTCTTTCAAGCTATTTGATAGCTAGCCAGATGCTTCCCAGTGGGGAATTTTATACATATTATAACTCCAACTATATTTCTTCCCAAGTACAATGAAGCCCAGGTGCCTCGCTCTACCTTTCAGAATGACTTTCCTCCCCACTGTCTGTCCAGCTATTGAGCCTACCGTGCAGCTGTGCCCCGCTGTTGGCCTGGGCGTGCCCTGCACTCTGACATATCAAGCTTGCTGCTCCTGTCACTTCATTTAAAGGAATCTTTTCTAAAACCATACTTGAGAGACAAGAAAGGAACTTTGAAGCACAACATAGCTAACGTTGTTGCAGAACACAGACCAAACACAGGAAGAAACGGCACTGAGGAGGTTTAGGAGGCAGTTTGTTACACCAGTGGGCTTGACTGGGATCTCTCCCAAAGATCCCCGCCAGGCAGGGTTTCAAGGCTTTAATGAGGAAAGCAAGGGGGAGATACCAAGGCAGATTTAGTGCATTATGATTGGAAGGTTGAGTAACATCTTGAATGCTAAGGGAGTTTAAACATTCTGGTTACATTGTAAGGCCATCAGCTATACAAAGCAGAGGCTATGCAGAGGAAGAAATATCTTGTTACATGTAAGTTACATTGCAAGGTCATCAGTTATATAAAGGCAGTAAAGACAGGGGTTACACGAAGGCATATTTCAAGCTACATTTTAAGGCCATCTGTTAGAGAAGTTTACACAAAGAAAGGAATGTTTTATTATCAGGTTGGTCCGCACATGTCCACTTTGTCTTGGCAGGATTTCTTGGCAGGCTTTTATTTAAAATTCCAACTATCCTTTCAACATGAGAGTCAGGATTACCGGTTCTCATATTCCCCAGTTGTGACAAAAGTCTGTTATCTCAGATATATCAAGTTCCATTTCCACCTTGAGATGGAACGCTGGACCTGCCTCACTTTGTGGCTGGGTGGATCAGACCAAAGCTCACGACAAGCTCTGTATGCATGCCTGCTTACTGTCTCATGAAAGGATATTCTCTGGAAGAGCTTGATAGCATGCCTGAACTCATTAAATTAGAGTTGACAAAAGGCATAGAAGTCTGCACTGAGACTGACTCAACCTTAGTTCAGAACTCCAGGAGCCTTCACCAGGAGACTCCAACCTGGTCTTGCTGTAAGTTCTGCATGGCACTACCTCTGGTACCTCCAACACTGTGGGATTTCCAGGTCATTTGGGAAGTAATCTATACTTCCTCCAAAATCTTGTGCTAGGAGCCACTAATGGTGCTAAACAATAGTAACTGAATCCTACCCTCCATGTAGTTACTATTTCCTGTAGATTATTCATGCACCTGATAAAAATCACACCAGGAATAGCATTCTTTCCCACCAATATAATACCCCAGTTGTATATGGGTGAGAACTTGAACAATTCAGTTCCCACTACAAGTCCTCTGTTGTTTTCACACCATCAATATCAGGGTCTTTCTTGCCTCTTGGTTAGTGAATTATCTAGCTGTAAAGCCTCGTTTTATTCCCTGCTTTCTTGGACAACTTCTGGTAACAAGCTCAGACACGGGATACTCTAGACATATTTCCAAGGTAGAGTTTAATATCCAAGATATTTATTGAGATGATCTATGTGGAAGGAACGGAGGGGCAGCAGCATCACACAAGGCAAAACCCTAAAGAAACAAACAGGAAATGCTTCCTTGAAGAGGTATCTGGGCGCACATCACCATTCCCAACTAACGTCATTATTCTACTGGATGTTTATGGAAGTGCAGGAAAACAATGCTGCACTTTTCAATTCAACTGGGCAAATTTAAGCATGTTTCTTTATTGCGGAGTTTTTTATCAGAGCCTCTACAGCGCTAATGTGCCGTGATTCCCTAGAGGGGAATCAAAATAAAACTTCCAAGATACAGTACATTTATTTAGTTTTTACCAGTTGTAAAAAAAAAACAAAAAAAAAGCACTTACCTCTTCTGATAGCATTTTCTTATAATTATAGAGTCCCAGGTAAATTCTTAATCATGAAGAAAGTGTATTTTCAATAAACTATCAGAAATGTGCCTCTCTCCAACAATATACAGAATGGCTCCAGGGTCATAGAGAAAAGCAACTCTAGGTGAAGCCATCCTCACGCTTCTGATTCCTTTAGATATGTGATTCTCTATTAACTGGCAATTTCAGTTGAGAGAAACAAGCTACTTTTAAAGGTCTTGACGTATCAGTTTTAAAAAATCAGTTTTATTTACTTAATGAATTAGTGTTTTGTTTGGGAAAAAATGGTTGGGAATTGAGACCTCTTATACTTTTGGGAATTCATCAAAAAAACTTGAAAGGGGAAGAGGAATAACCACTATCATTTGCTGATTTATCTCAATTAAATTCAGCATCAGTCTCTATGGACGAGCTTTCATATCTGATATTATATTTTAACTGCTTAAGTTTTTGCTTATATTTTGATCTTTGGATGTGGAAAAAAAGTCTGCCTTTGTTCTGTGATAAAAAAAAGGTTAGGAAAGCATCCATGTTTATTTGGTTTCATTAAGATAGTAAAATATTTTTAGGAAAATGGAAGATAACTAAACTGAATTCATATAACTTTTCTGAGACCATCTACATATAGCAGCATTTAGTTCAGATTATTTTGGCTCTTCTTAAAAGGAATTACTAAGGCAAGTCAGAGAGGATTTCTCCCCTTTTATTTACACTAAAGAACTATATCTTAGTGAATACAGTATTTAATATTGGAAAAATATAATTTTTTATCCTTATGTCTCTAACTTGACCTTGTACAGCTTGCATAAGGAAGTGGCTGAGTTTGAGTTTCCTCATGGGTAAAATCAAATTTACTTGCAACAATTAGAATTGTATATAAAAATTGGAGCTCTCATATATGTTAAATCAGGTTCCCCTACATAACAACTATTGGGTATATAATAAATAATGATAGTTGTCATTATTATTCATACAAACATTGAGTTCACTGTTCTCTCTCCCTTTTTCCAAAATTTCGGTCTGATTTTAAAATAAGACAATTTAAGTAGATGGATAGATTTAGTTTGATTAGCTTCATTATGCATACTTAAGTAATAAGAAGTGCTACAATGACGAAAACTGTTTCCTTTGGCAAAGATCAACTTATTGCATTTTGCTGAAATGATAAATAGCTGTTGCATACATGACCTCAGTGAAGCTTTTAAACAAATTGCCCTCTTGTAATCACAAAGAGAACACCATCCCTAATGCTATAAGTATTTTTTTGTTTGTTTGCAATTATTTGTAATGGAAACAGCATAATAGGAGCTCTTATGGTGCTTTCCATAGTGCTAATTAAATTACATGGTGAATACATGTGCAATTGATTTAAATGCTTTAAGTTTTTTTCAGCATTGTTATGAATAAATGCACATATGCTTACAGATCTTAATGTAGTACTTTATTCCATTATCCTGAGTGGTTTGCATTCTGCGTCTGTGATGAAAGACATGCAAGGGAAAATGTGTGGCTGCCAAATACCCAGTGCATTGAGAAATCAATTATTCCAAGAAGTACCTTAACAAGGGTAACTTGCTTCTGGGAATAAAATTCTTATGGCCTCTCCCGCCTTTGAAGATGCTTTTGTTACTTTGACACAGGTGAGAAGAAGGCAAGGAGAAACTGGGCTCTGCAGATGTCTCAAAAGACAGAGGCATCCAGGCATGGTCATCCGCCTCAACAACAGACACGAGCACTGGGAAAGGCACCGCTAGGTAATTTCATCTGTGCAGACACTGTAGAGTACACTTTCGCAAAGCACGATGGTGCAGCGCCGCCAGTGGACAGCAGTTCACAGGACCACCGCTATGCCTGTGTTGCAGGTGTGCAAACCCTGCCTGTCTTGACTTTGACTTAACTAGAACGTAAGAAGGATGTTAAGTATGTTTTTCATATGCTATATTTTTAAAATCTGTGTTTTTGTTCTTCCAGTTTTGAAGAAAGGGTGTTAAAATGACTTGTCCTTTGTGAAATGAGAATAAAGGTAGAGAGTAGTTTTCAGTTTTATATCCATGTCCATGATCCATACTTAGTCAAATAAAGCACTGATAACTCTCTGTTCCCTACATTGGATTAGATATTGAAGTTTTGAGAGAGAGAGAGAGAGAGAGAGAGAGAGAGAGAGAACCAACAATCTCTGTAACTCTCAAGAGTCCTTTCTTCCAAATTTCTTGAGAGGCCTAAGGCAAAACAATATTTGATCTACCATTACTGTTACCAAATTATTTACGAAATTTAATCATGTGGATGCTGTGGCTGCTACATTGAAGCAAGACGTAAATATGAATTAGGTGAAATAGCCTCCGCTGTCCATCTACTAAGAATCACCAACCATGTCTGTCTAACTACTCTGAACTTGAGTTCCTTATCAGGAGAAAGAGCTCTGTCTTGTCAGGTTATTTCCTAATAAGAAATTAATGTCTGTGTTAATGGAACTAATTAACATTTACATAGGAATCTAACATTTATAAAATATTTCTACCTCATTAAATTGCACAAAACAATCTTGCGAGGAAGATTTGACTATCAAAAATCAAAATATATAATTAAATTTTTGAAGTGATGTAATCAAAATCTCAAGACAGGAGCAATTCTAAAAAGTAAAAACAAAAAACCATGTACTAGTATCAGGAAGCACTAGTACTTGAACCCAGATTTCCTACCCAAATTCAACTCATTTTCCATGTAGCATAACTACATTGGTTCTTCAGTGGAACATCTCTTGTTCCCAGGATGTAGATGAAAACCTAATGGCTTCATCTTTTTCTCCATCAGAAGTAGCATGATTTTAAAATGACCTGTCTATCTAGTTTAAGCTTCAATTGTCTTTCACATCTAAACTCTCTTGTCCTTAAGGCCATGTGCCTTGGGTTCACAACTCCTTGGCAAAACTGCTGCTACCTCCAATTTCATCACTTCTGTCCCCTTGGAACATCACTGCCAACGCTCTCTTGCTGTTAATAATTGTATTGCCATCACCCAAGGGCAGTGAAAGAGCTAGCTACTGAATTCTTCACTGAAGACAGCTGGATCATAAAGATTTTCATGAAATGTGTTTGTTAAGCTTTTGGAATCATATTCAGGACACCATGTTGGGTAACTTCACTCAGGGTGACAACACTCATTGTCACATCCCTCCTTTGACTCAAATGAGTTTGATTCCTTCAAGAACAAGTGTTATAATGTGGACACCATTGCATCCTACTGGACAACTAGATTCATGGCTCCTAAATTTCTCTTCTGCTTCCTATTGATATGGAACGTTACACAAATCAATTCAAGGAGCAGCCCAGAGCATTCCAAATTTACAGAGATAAACATGCAAAACAAAATACTGACCTTGGATTCTATTCCAAAAAGAAGATTTAACACCAAGCCAATGTGAATGTGCAAGACTTCAAAAGACTCTAGGAAGCTAAATGATTTAAAGCATCATTTTCATTTTTTTATAAGTGCCAGGACTTAAATGTTTCTGCAAGCAGGTTTTTGCATTTTGCACAGTCCTAAGGAGCTCGAAATTGAATTAGAGCAGACTTTAGCAAGCCATCATGAAGAATATGTATTTACCAATTTTAAAAGCTTCCTGGAAGATTTAAGGGGGCAGGAGTATTTCAGTCACAATCCATTAACCCTATTTATCATCCATTGAAATGTCTAAGTGTGAGACCATTTTCAATCTCTGTTAATGTGCCTAGAACTGATATAGCGTATCATACTTAATTTCCACACTGTATTATGTAGTTGTGTTTTGTGTTTGTGCATCCAGAGGAGGCAGATCTCACAAACTCAGTGAACTCAGCATCTCAGTCCTGCACAGCCTTCACTGATTCAGTAGTGAAAGCTACGGGGTTGGGTTTTTCTTGATCTCCTGGTCAGTATCCCATTAGCCTCGCTGGCTCAGGAAAGATGACTTTGAGAGTAAAACATGTAATGAATTTGATTAAAAGTATAAACACAGCTCTAAATATATAGGTGTGTGTGTGCGTGTGTGTTCTCAGTTTGACCATCTGCCTTGTTTATTCTGTGCAATGTTTATTAAACATTTATCATGTGTGACTTATTGGCAGTTGACACATTGAATGACAGTTGTAGAAAACACTGCATTTAGACTCTATGCTAAGTAGCTTTGCACACTGTTCCATTAGCTACCTGCAGCAACTCTGTGATTTAAGTACTGCAAGAACAATTTTACATATGAGGGTACTAAGACTCAGAGAGTTTAAGTAATTTGCCCAAGGACTTAAGATTATTAGGTGTGATTCAAACCCAATATTGTCTGACTTCTTATTCTGAAAGAATAGGAAGAGCTGGAGCAACAGTGGGCCAGGCCCTTGCATCAAGGAAAGACACATTTTAGTTACGCATCCATCTTTTGCTGCCTCTAGGACATTTGCCAGCTCTCCTTTGAAGGAACAGAGTAATCATCAAGTGAGAGGCTGAACTATCAAAAAGTACCAAAAACTGTGGGGAATAAAGTCCGGCTGTAAAATGGTACCGATGTGGGCAGGAGAATATAAAGAGGGTTATACTGCACCACTGAGTCAGGCATAGACCTGGAGAATGACATTCTGATCACTGTACAGAGCTCGAGTTGTATTGTCCTAACTCTCACTTAGATGTATAAATTTTTCCTTACCCTACTCCCAAACGGCCAGGGTAAGATTAATCACCATCTCTTGTCCCAAAGCATTGAGTATGTATCCCTGTGTGATATTTATTATATTACACAGTGTATGTCTCACCCACAAGTTGCAAATGTTCTAGAGACACATCCACTGAGTTAATATTATTTTTAAAAAAATAGACTTTAACAAACATACTCAGCAGTCTTCCCTTTAAGGGCATTTTTCAAAGATTTCAAGACTATTTTTTCTTTGCCTCTGTTCCTCATATTTTCTATATTAGACTTGTTGGGAGAATTAAGAAGCAGGTGCAGTATGAGGCAGGAGAGAAGATTAAGGAAAGGAATGTGGAAAACCATCCCATCGATTGCCCCCAAACCCAGCTGTGATTTTGTTTAGCTTTGAGCTGTGCAGTCTGGATAGATGCGATTTCCCTACATTGGCTTTCAGTTTTAATAAAGGAGTCTGGCTGGCACTGTGTTCATGCCTCATGACAGCACTCAGATGGCACGTGGTGCCCTGCCCCCAAGGTTGAGCCTCAAGAAGTGGGCCATGAGATGGTGGGGCTGATATGAGGTAACGTCTCTGCTGAGGCCTGTGTGACCCCAGAGAAAATTCCTTCCCAGAACTGACTACAAAGCAGGTTACTCAGCTACAACCTGCATCTGGCTATTCTGTTCCTTTCAAAAGAATGACTTGCTCCCTCTTTTACAAGCCTTGCCTCCCTGTCTACTTACCTAGCACATCCAGCCAAAATTCTCTCACCATTTTCCTCAGTGTGACCATGATCAATAAATACCAAGGTTCTGACTGCCTCGTGGCCTTTTCTTCCCCATGAACATTGGCCACCCCAGATTCCCATTGCATTGCCTTTTGTCTCTTCTTTTTTCTTTTCATCATGTGCCATAACACCTTGCAGGAAGCTGGGGAGTTAACACAGGGGTACCCAAGAAAGGAAGCTACATATGGTGCCTCCTTATAAGAGTCCACACCAGTTGGAGATGGTTTAGCATCCACAGCTGTCCACAGATTACCTCTCTGCACATTGTACTGATAACTTGACTCAGGTAAAGCCCTCTGAAAGCGCAAGTGTCCCCTTGGTTCTGTGAGAGCAAGGGCCTGTTCCTATTTGCAAGAATATTCCATGTCTTTGGGCCTTCATCCTCTGAAATACATAAAGATCCTCCTAAAGTAGCCACATTTGCTAGGAGGTAATAGAGGTATGAGACCTATAGGAGGCAGGCAAATTTGAAAGTATACCCCAGTATTTCTCCCTGTGTCACTGTGCTTAGCCATGGATTCTCTTACTGAGCTTAATCAAACAAAGGAGTGGATATTTCACTTTTCTGGGCTCACAAATATTTAATTATTTGTTCCATATATTGAAATGACTGTGCTCACTAAATCTAGCAAATGATATGAGTTTTTCTGGCAGAGAAATTGATAAATTCTAAGCAATGACTTTGCTAGAGGTGGTTCTCAGTGTGGTCCAGATTAACACAAGGTAAAGAAAAACTTTGCTGCTCTTCTAGTTGGCAACTGGAACAAGACAATGCAAATTAAAAGATACAGGACACGCTTTGTATTGGGGCCTAATTTTTACTCTTTACTTGTGCTGCTTTTTGAATTGGACTTCTCTCTACGCATCTACTCTGAACTGAACCAGCAGAAAAATAGTTTAACAGTTGAAAGTTCGTTTTCTAGAACCATACAAAGTTGAGCTTACATACCTGCTCCTCCATATATTTGCTACTTAATTTTTTGACACTCTAATTTCCTTATTTACAACATAAACAGTTCCCAAAGTTACTGCCTGGCACATGGAAAGTATTCAACAAAAAAATTTTTTTTTTAGAAAAAAAAAAGGGGCCTTCTAAAGGGCTTAGGCATACTAAATCAAACCTATCTGTATTTATTTTATGGCATCACTGTATTTTAAAGTCTATGTCAGAGTATGTCATGATGTTATATGAAGCTCAAACCCCCAGATATTTTTTGTTTTGTTTTGTTTTGTTTTGTTTTCATGGCTAGAAAACAATAAGTTGAATTATTCTTAAAATTAACAATTAGAAGCAGTTGCATGAACATCCTAATATCTGGCTTCTTTTGAAAATCGAGAAGCTATAGCATTACTGACCACTACTATTTCCCTATGGTAGCAATGAACACTGGCTCAAAAGGTTTGACCCCTCTGAGACTGGTGTGTCCTTCCCCATGGTCCAGACTCTGCACTCTGCAATCTCCTGGAAAACAAAGCCCATTCTTCTCAGGTGTCATTTTTCATTGAATTTTTGCTGACTTCATTTTCTTAACAGAGATGTAATAGGTAACTGTTGCCTCAATTTAAGCAAGAACCACCCAACTGATTGGTTTAGTAGTTCTAGGCATGACTAATTGGATTGACTGAAGCACCAATGAATAAGCTTGTAGCTTGAATGGAATAAAAAGGAAAATGAAGAAAGAAGTCTTCCTGTGTTTCTTTGGAGGAGCTCCAGTCTTTCTCTTTCCTCTAACGTTTGTCTCCAGATTTCCTGTACAGACGCTTCAAGCTTGCAGTGTAGGCTTTTTTGGCTTTCTAATATAGACTCTTCATGGGACTTGAGACTCTGAACTGTGCAGTAAGCTCTAAGCTTGACTTTTGACTGGATCCTTCAGATCTCCAGTGCGCAGTTAACCCTTCTAAATTCTTCTACATGAGTCTACATTTGGCAATTGTAAATACACACACACACACACACACACACACACACACACATACATATGCCTACCTTGTAAATTCATACTTCTTTTCTCTTTCTGGTCAATATGCAAAAACAAAAAAGTTGTGCGTGTCAGTAGGGTACCACATAGCATTTGATATGTGTATATATTGACAATTTTCTTGTTCTTGTTGTTGTTTTAATTTCAACAATTGAAAATGCCTACTTGATTTTTACTGGAATTGCATTAATAGGTCAATTAGTGAATAACTGATATCTTGACAATATTTAGTCTTCTAATCCATCACTGATTGTAACTCTCTACTTTTTAAATTATCTTTTAATCCTGTTAGCAATATGTTACAGTTTTCATTGTAGAGGTTTTGCACATACTTTGTTAAGTATATGTTAATCACCACATACTTTTATGCTATTGTAAGAATTTTATTTTTAAATTAATTATCCAGTTGGTTTTATGAAACTTGATAGCCTGTACAATTATCAAATTTGCTTAATTATTGGAATTCTTAATATTATTTAATATATTTGATATGAAAAAATGCTCTTGCTTTCTATTCCTCCAACTTTTCTTTCATTATTATGCTGGGTAGAACTTCCAACATAATAAATGGTAAGAATGGTTATTATTACCTTTTCCTATTCTTGGGGGAAAGTATTCACTATATCTACAGATTTCCTTTATTAAATAGAAGAAATTCTTTTTCCTTAATTTGCTAAGAATTTTTATCATGGACGAGTTTTATGCAATGTTTTCTTTTCTACTGCTGAGATAATTATGAGTTTTTGTTTTATTCTGTTAGTGTAGAATGTTAATTAATGATTAACTTTGAGTGAATTTCAAATCTTGTATTATATAAAAACCTAAATTGATTGTTCATAACTGTTTATCTTTCTACATATTGTTGGATTCAATTTTCTAATATGTTTTAATATTTTATTGTTTTTGAGGGGTGCTTATTTCTTTTATTATAATATCATTGGTGATTTTTGATATACCATACTAAAATATGTAGAAGTATTGTTTTATCAGAAAGAATTTGAGATTTATTATTATTTTATATGTTAGATTAAATTTACTAATAAAATCATGTTACATTAATTTAGAAAATCAAATGACTAAAACAGTTTTTGATTGCAGACTTAGTTTCACTTCTAAATATGATATTCAGATTTTCTATTTTGTCTTTGTAAGTTTAGTCAGAATTCTTTCCAAGTAATTTTTCTATTTCATCTCTGTTATTGAATTTACCAGAAATAAAATTGCTCATAATATTTTTATTACCTTTTTATGGCTCTAACATCTGTATAATCATCCTTTCATTTCATATTGGAAATTTGGTTTTTTCCTCTTTTCTTCCTATTCTCAAGGCTTGCTTGAGTTTATCAATTTCATTAATCTTTTCAAAGCAGCAAATTTTCTTTGTTGATTTTGTCTATTTATTTTTCCACTTTATTGGTTTTTGCTGATATCTTTATTCTTTTTTATCTGATTACATGGCTTTGAGATTTTTATTAGCCTCCTAATGTACAAACCTAGATTACTAACTTTAAACACTTATTTTTTAAAGTATTCATTAATAGCTATACATATATCTCTAAGAACTGGTTAAATTCCATTATGCAAATTATAAAAAGTTGTTTATAATCTCTTAGTTTGAAATTTTTCTAACTTTCCAAGTGATTTCTTCATTGACTCATGAATTATTCAGAAACATTTCATAGTCTCTAATATTTGAGAATTTTATAAATATTTTATCATTAATTTTTAATTTAACAACACCAAGGTTAAAGAACACTGTCTGTGAGATTTAGATATCTTCAAGTATGTTGAGACTTTTCAAAATGTGTACTCTATAATTATTAGAGTTCTCTATATAAGTTAGCCTACAAGGTTGATTGTATTATCCTAATCCTTCATATTCTTGTGTATTCATTTATCATTTAATGCACCTAAAAATTTCATTGCACAATTATTAAGAATAGGACATTAAATTTCCAACTGTGATTATAGACTTTGCTATCTCTTTTATTAACTCTGTTCATCTTCACTTTATAAATTTTACAAGCAAAATAAGTGCTTTAGATACATGCTAATTTAGAATTATTGCATGTTTCCATTGAATTGATCTTTATCAATATGAAATGGTCATATTTGTGTGTAATGTTCCTTTTTTTCCTTATGATACTAGTTTGGCATATCATTTTCAAAAATGTTTCTTCCTAAGCACCTATGTCCTTATTTTTAAACTGTTTCTCTTTTGTGTGTTTCAACCATGCTATTTTACCCAGTCTGACAATATCTAGCTTTAATTGGAGTATTTAGTTTTAATTTTTAATGTAATACTGATATGGTTGGATTTAAGACTAACAGTTTACTATAGTTTTTCTATTCATCTCATATTTTCGAAGCAGAATTTTCCTTTTATTGCTATTTGGGGTTAAACATTTTTTGTATTTCATTTTATTTCCTACATATTGGCTCAGCAGCTATATTTCTTTACCATTTTTTAGTGGTTATATCCTTGACTTGTCACAGTCTGCCTAGAATTAATACTGTGCCATTCATATTTTACCCTTTTCAATTCATTTTCATACTTAACAAATGTAGGAACCTTACAATAATACAGTTCTCTCTTCTGCTGCCCCTACCCTGGTATGGCCTACCATCTTCAGAAACACCAGTCTCATCTTGGTCTTCTTCCTTCCAAGCACTACTTGTTGTGCCAGGATTTCATGTCAGAGTCAGAAACTGTCCCTGACCAGTTCTCAGGCTGCATGTGCATTTTAATGTCTTCGGGGACCGCAGCATTTTCCACTGTCAGTGTGTGAAATTCATTGTTTCTTTTGTTCAGCACTATAGCTTACGGCTGGTGGTCAGCTCTAAAACCAGTTACCTTGTAGTTGGAAACATTATAAATTTCTTTACTGCTTTTGATGGGAATCATGAAGTATGATATTTTAAACGTTTGTTTTCATAGTACACAAACTTGGAGCAATATTGGAAACAGAGAGTGCAATTGTGTGTATATTCTCACATTGTTTGTATTACAAATAACTGTAATAATAATAAAACAAACCTGAAGGAAAGATGGAATTGTCTTTTTATTCTCCCAATAGAAAACAATATTACAAACTAACTTTCAAACAATATAACAAAAAAAATGAAGCTAAAATATTTGGTATGTATGCATGTGTAGAGGGGTTATAGAAGTGTTTAGGGCAGTTAAAAACATTTTGCTTTGTTTCTGGAATCTGGAAGCTTTGTGCTACTCACTAACTTCAAAAAGTTGTATTCCTTCCCAAAACAAAGGTCAGTAAGGTTAGAGTGTACATGAATATATCTCAAAAATCTGAAATGCTCTATAATATTAGTTAAGTAAATAGCTAGACATCAAGAAAATAATAGAATTTGAAAGAGCAGTTTGCAATGATTTGGGGGTATAGAGGGTATAGAGGTGGCAAGAAAGAAGCACATCAGCCTATATTCTTATTTAAACTCCTTTAGTTTGGAGAAAACAAATGTTAGGGAAAAAGACTTTGAAAATTCAGTGTGAATCATTGATGTATCACATATGAACAATGTGTGCTGTAGGTGAGGGTGCAGGGTGTGGCGGGAGAGATCTACCAAAAGACTACAAGGAAAGGCAAATATCTGAGGTTTAAACTCTAATAGAAGTTGGATGGAAATATGCATGTGCACACAGACACACATATACACTTTCAGTCTCCATTGTTTAAGATAACTAATAAAACAAAGAAATACATTTGGAGAGATAGAACACACATCAGGCATATATTCCCAATAGTGTGAAGATGATTCTCTCCTTTCTCAAATCCTATAGTGTGCTTCCTGAGAGAAGGATGGAGGTGGGGAAGAAACAGTGCTTCTTTATCTGTTAGGCTCAATTAAGACAACAGCTGTGTCCCAAAATAAAAAGGGAAGAGGCTATTTTACATTAGAATGCATTAGGGGAACAGCACTAGGGAAGCACAGATGGCTCTAATCAGGGACATTGGAATATCACCATTCTCTTCACTTTTCCAATGTCTGTGTGACTTTCAGACCACAAGAAACATATCCCTATTAGCAATAGAAGTTGGTATCCCTGGCTGTGATGATCATGGCTTTTTAGAGCTTATCTTGTAGGGATGAGGGCCGGTTTTTTTCTTGGCAGTTTATAGCACACATGCCTGTTCTGTATAGGAGAAAGGGAGAAAATTTGTAGCCAGATTCTAAAAAGATACTTGGCAACATAGGTGTCTATGCATAAACCACTTCTGGGCATTTAAAGTAGAAATGAGAATGACACTCGATAATATGTTAAGGGCCAAATATAACTAGTAAATTGCTATTCAGAAATCCCTGGTTAGTTCCTAGTTCAACTAAAACTCATTTTATACACTTTCTTCCTTAGTTTCTATGTTATTAAAATGCTTGTAATTAAAATTATTCACTCCTCAGTATCTGTCAATTACTTCAATTTTGTGATGAGACCAGATTCTCAAAGCTCTGCAAAATAGAGCTGAGTCTATTTCAAGGAAGAAAAATGAATACAGATATAGTAGTAACAACAAAAAGTCTGCCTGTCTGGGTGCTAACTCTGGGCTTTAAATATTTCTCCTGGTTAAGTTGGTAAGAGCTCTTGAGGTCCTGGTTATTGCGAGGCTGTTGGGAGCTACTGCACACTTACTAAATTTAACCCATGTAGGAGACTCACTGCCTTCAGGGTGAAGCACAATTTTGCACAAGCTTGCAATTTTACAGCATACTCTACCATGCACATTGGTGCTGTGTGCCCTGAAAATCCCCATTCAAATAAAAGATGTACTTTCTTTGTTAGAGTGGCTCCGTGGTGACATTCTTAGCCTCAGTAATTGGATATCCAATGTATAATGTTTAGCGAAAATCTAATTACGACTATTTTCAATATTAAAAAAAAAAGTGAAATCCCTAATACCCCAGTCAGAAACAACTCCTTACTAAATGCAGACTAAAATAAAATGACTTAGTGTAAAACTCAAAAGAAAAGTTAGACAATTTTTGAGAATTTTTTTAATTTACTATATTATTGTAGTACTTAAATTTCAAATATTCAGCAAAGAAATTCAAAAGAAAATCCAATTATTATTTTTGGTAATGCTTCACCTTCCACGGTCTTTAGTGGGTATGCTTTCCCACATCCAGTAACAACCCTCAACTCTCCTCAAATGACCCCCTCAACTCTCCTCAAATGCTTAAAAACCCTGCTCCTTACCCAACCTTTTCAAACAATGATCTTAAGGCTCATTCGGTAGGATTGGTGTCTACCTTATTCTCTACCACTGCCTCTAGGAGCTAATGAAAATTTTTGCTTCTTTGATTTCTGAGTATATCATGAATACCACCCTCTGCTTTCTCCATTGCCCTCTTAGATGCAAGCCCAGTGTATTAACTAAAGTATTTCATCACCCATATGGTTCCAGCACCCTGACAATTCATGTCCTCATCTTCCAGGGACCCACATTACCCTGCCATTTTCAAGGCACCAGCCCCGTTATACCTGAACTCTTTCCCTGTACCGTCATCACCTTCATTATCCCTTTTACTTAGGCACTTAAGCCATTGAGCCAAACTCCCGGTCCTGGTTTTTTGAGGCAGAGTCGCACTATGTAGCTCAGGCCGGCCTTGCACTCGCGTTGTAGCCCAAACCGGCCTCAAACTCACAACACCCCTCCTACCTCAGCCTCCTGAGTGCTGGGGTTAAAGGCGTGCACCACCGTGCCCGGCTCCCCTTTTACTTTTAAACATGATCAGATGTCTCCCACATAAATAAAAAGTAGTAAATCAACCCTCTTAGCATGTCATCTGCCTCCCGATTCTTCTAACATGCTGTTTCTCTATTTCCCTTCATAATCAAACTGCACAAGGAGTTCCATGCTATCACCATCCTTATTCCACACTGCTGTGGCTGCTTCTCT
Organism: Dasyprocta punctata; assembly: GCA_004363535.1. NCBI lineage: Eukaryota > Metazoa > Chordata > Mammalia > Rodentia > Dasyproctidae > Dasyprocta > Dasyprocta punctata. Next base: position 1,214 of record RJWM01021198.1, on the reverse strand, counting down.
GAGCTGCTTCACAAGGTGCTTCCTGGTCACTGAATCCATATGTATCCTCGACTCTCATCTCACTTGATGCTATCCACTCTCCCATCTTTCAGCAACCCGTTTGCTTCTGAGGCATCTCATTGCCTAGCTTCTCTGCCTACTCACTGCCCACCTCTCCACTCTCTTCTCTGATATTTTGACCTCCTTCAGCAGCCAGTAAATTTGCAAGCTCCTCAGTTCTCTTCTTTATTTACTCAGCACCCTTCTATAAAAATTTATCCACATCTTAGGCTTTAATTACCACTAATGCAATTTACCCAGCAGTCTATCTTCAGGACAGACTACCTTCTGTGGTCTAAACCAATAAATCTACCTTCCTACTTGCCAGCTCACCACTGCTGTCTCCATAATACTTCATTCTTAAAGTGTCCAAAACAAGCTGAATGATCTCCCTGCATCAGCTTCCCGCCCTGTGCACACCAACAAAATAAATAGTGGAAACTGGTCTTCTTCTGGGGTTTGGATATCTTCTGAAGTTGATTCTTACAACTTCCTTCTGCTTTATTTTGAATCTACTTGCAAGTCCCACCTAGATTACCTACTAATTCTCTCTCAAATGCATCTTATAACATCTATTGCCACTATTTTTATCCTAAACAACCTGTCAGTATTTCTTACCTGAACAACTCACTGTGATAACCTCCTGACTGATGCATATTTACAAACCCTTGCTGCTTTTACATAGTTACCTGAGTAATGTTTTCCAGTGATAAGTCTTATTATGGCTTCCAAATATTTGAAATACTTAATGATCTACCATTGCACTGAATATAGAGACTAACCCCTTCTCTCCTAGTAGCCAGTTAAAGGGTCAATCACCAATATATTCTCTCCAGATGCAAATTCCCCTGGCCTTTTATGTTATCCTGCCCTGTAACACATCTTGCTGTAGGACTTAGACTATTAAATGCTACAAGCACTGTGCATGGGTTCATCAGGAAGCAATGAGAGAAATCAGAAGACTGACTCCATAAACCTCAAATATCCTGCTGGTGGTTATCTCTTTCAAGTAGGATCCCCCTCCCTAACAAAGAACAATTACTTGGAATTCTTAGCTTCACAGATTGTTTTTCCTATGCCCGGCAAACAAGGTCTCTTTACCCACTCACAATACAGCTGAAAGCAGCCAGCAAAAGCAGAATGAAGAGATCTTTTTGCCTTCAGAAAAGTGACAG